>JAYJLU010815234.1:0-11234 GCA_036873645.1 Minona dolichovesicula
CAATAAATTCTCTTTATAACGCGGAATTCTCGCCTGTCCTCGGTCTAGGTAAACTATAGGTAGATTATAGGTCAATGACTCAGAATTTCACCGCCTATAATAATCATGCAGTAGCGGAATACGGAAAAAATTTCATATTCCTCGAGACATAGTATTACGTAGGTATAGTATAAGAAGAAAGATAGATGATTCTTTCAGGTTATGTTACACATGTAACATAATACGAACTAAACTTTTATTTGAATTATAATGATACGCTTTTCTAATAATAATAATTATAATTATAATAATAAGTGTTTATTTTTATTAAATGGGAATCAGAAAAACGCATAAAAAAGTAACTTTAGTATCATGCAACAAATAAGATATGTGACAAATAAAAGTAATTATAATGAACAGGAAAATTTCAACTGTCGATGAAGTCAAATCAATGAGATAGAAAAGTTCAGTAGAAAAGTTAGGTAAATTTAAGTACATATATAGGGGAAAAATTCACCTAATGAGCGATTGTTAGTTGTATAGTTGACATTGTATCTTCTACCACTGGGAAGGAGAGGAGGCACGAATTTGTGAAGAACATTCTCTGGATTATTTTTCGCGGATTTGAAAAGACTGGTTGATAATGTGTGCCGCCGTACTTGGGGATCTTGAAGGCAGGATTGATCGCAACTATGACCACAGATTATTTTGTGAGCACGTTGGACTAATCTTTTGATGTTTTTGTCGTCGTGTGATGTTATTGATCCCACATATAATTGACAACCGTAATCAAGATTCGATTGTATGAAGGCCATATATAATTTCTTCAGATCATCTTTCGTCATCTGCACATTCGGAGAAGGTGTAAATATCGACTTCCTTTTGTGAGTGTAGCGTTGATATGTTTTAACCATTTTAAATCTTGCGTTATAAGTTTATTCCAAAAATTTTGATTGAGTCGACTCGTTGAAATTCATTAAGGCAGGAATACTGAATATCAAGTGAACCTTTTTTGATAAGCATTCTTTTTGATTTCTTGGTGTTGAGTTTTAGCGAGTAATTTTTGTACCAGTTTTTGATATGATTTACTTCTTCGCAATGAGCCTCATCCAGTGGTGTTGCTGTGTGGAATGATTACTGCCACATCGTCCGCGTATTTAATAATTGCGCTGTTTTTATCATATGATTGAAGTTTAGAGATGTAACAGTTAAAGATTGCGGGACTCTAAATTGCACCTTTGGCAACTCCAGAGAGCACAGGTTTTAGCGAACTGTTGTCGTTTTTAAAGTTTACAAATTGGAATCTATGTTTTGGATAATCAGAGTACCAATAAGAGAAATCCGGTGGTATATATGTCGTTAGAAGGAATTTGATTAATTTCGAATGAGGGATAGTGTCAAACGCTTTGGCTACATCGGGATAATATGTATGTATAGTTAACCGGGTAACTATACATATTGTAAAAGGGCCCTTTTACATTTTTGTTGTTGAGAAGATCAGTAATTGTTTTTACATTGCGACTACGACAGCAGTGCTACTACTTTTCAGACGGAATCCGTATTGATTATGACCGTAAAGGTTAACCAGAGATTTCTGAAGCCTGTTGAAAACGTATTTTTCGAATACCTTTGATACTATCGGCAAAAGAGAAACCGGTCTGAAGTCAGCCGCGTTGACTGGGTTGCTGCATTTGTGCATGGGCGTACATGCCCCCAATTTCTTTTGCTTTGCCATACCTTGGTATGACAAAGCAAAGAATACTAACATAAAAAGTAGACATATTTAAAGTGTGTTGAATTACAAGTTATAAAAATTGCATCGTGTACGCCAAAATAGTTTTCTAAAATGGTTGCACGAAGATGCATGAAGTTGCTGCAACTCAGGGACTACTATAATATATATATATATATATATATATATATATAACAATATATTGTAGTAGTCCCTGCTGCAACTCAAGTTGCACGTAAAAGTTGCACCGTGTTGGTATGTATATATGACCTATGTATATATGTTGGTATGTATATATATTTACTAGACCTTTAAAACAAAAATATTAGCTATATAGATGATGAACTATATACGATATATTCTAAATATGCCGAGTATAAATAGCAATTGCCGATATTTCTATTTATTTTCTTTTTTATTCCCACCACCACCCGGTTATAAATGAAAGAGAAGAATAAGTTGCATCACCAACAAATAAAATAAAAACATGAATAAAAACAAATAGAGGGAAAGACAGCTTCGAATTAATAATTTTTTATTCCAGCTGCCAGTAATCAGAATTGGAAGTCCAAAGTAAAAAAAGCAATAAGCAGAGACTATATACAAGGGGCAGATAAATAGTGAATGTACAGTAAAGAGGATAAATGCATTAATGGACAAATGATAATGTTTAGGTTTATCAATAAAGATGAATCAATAAGTATTTTTTATAGTGAATGCTTTCTAGTCTATAACGAAACAAAAATCCATAAAACGTCTTCTGGACGTATAGCCTAACCCCATATTTTCAGAGATAAAAATAATATTGATTAAGGATTCGCTTGGCAGTGTGATTTAAATTAAAAGATTTGAACGATACATTCAAAAATAATTTGCGTTTAGTTTAAAATTAAAAGGGTTCTAATAATGAAGGTATTTTAAAATTTCTTATTAATAATTTATTCTTTGTTCCGTATTACAATTGTGAACAAAATGTTTACAATAATACTTTTTTACGATATTCATAATGATATATATGCAATTTTTGCTTCACTGGACCATTCAATATATCACTGTTTCTCTGAAAAATCAATAAAATCTACTTTTTACTATAACTTTTCATTGTACATGTACCTAGCATATCCAAATGGTTGAATGTTTGTTATTTTTTATTTCGTAGATTAAATTGTTCTATTATTACACTATTTTAGGTCTGATTTTATTTTTTATCTCACCTAAATTTAATTGGATGCACAACAAAACATCCACAGACAAAAATGTCCACAGTCAATAACGTCCACAAATTTATTAGTGTATGATATTATACTTTAATTCGCAAATTTTGTCAAAAATGGCGCTCAATTTAAAAGTAATGCAGATAAAGTGAGTCTGAATAAAATGAATCATCATATAAATTTAAATAAAAGTTTAATTCATCAGAAGAAAATCAACTGCGACAAGTTTAAAAACTAAATTTAAAAATATTCTGTGGACGTTTTGTTGTGTTTCGATTTAATTTACCACACTGATGTATTATCAACTAAATTGTTAGTATATCAAATTGAGTATTTCCTTTAAAATATTTACTTATGCTTACAATCTATTATTAATGTTAAATCTTTTAACAATGAAATCATTATTTATGGCTTTTAGATAATACTTATATACTGTAAATGCCTGAATATAAGTCACACCCCTACTTTGAAAGTGAAAATTGTGTCCATGTCCATGTATAAGTTGCACCCTGAGTTTCAAATCTTCCATAGAACTAAATTTGTTTTTTCTCCATCAAATCTGTCAAAACTTTTCTTTCCATCATAAATTGTTTGTATTGTTTCTTTTATATTGAGCCATGGGTGAGGCTAAATTCAGTAGTAGGGGATAGTCAGACTTATATGTGCCTATGTCAAGAATGCGCGTGTAGCTCTGAGTACAATAGCTCTGTTAGGTATTATATAGGTATTTATCTTATTATCTGGAAGCAGCGCGTATTGCTAGTGTTGCATACCTAGTAAAATCTGAAGGGGACAATAATTATACTGTGATCCTGACACTTGCTGACCTCTAATAGCTGGCTCACATCCTTACTTCAACACTGCTCTCAATATGTGTGTTAAGTTTGTCTGTGAATACCTACCCCATTTTCAGGGTCACTCACAGAATCTAAAAAATCTTCGGTACACATATAAGTCGCACCCAAACTTTTTGGGTGAAAAATTGAACTTACAGGTACAACTTATATGAGGACAATTACAGTATATATAAAGGGATATAGTTGTTTGGGGGGATAGTACCCCTATATCATATGCAGAGAAAATATGTAATTTGTAAGCCTAATTTAAAAAGAAGTATTCTATAGTTAGTTATTTAAATTTATATTTTTGTATACAGTCATGACCTATGGTCATGACCATAATTTATCAATCAAACCCTAATAAACTAATTTTTATCACTAAATAAGTAAAACAATATTATACTTCAAAAATATATATTATACTTAACTCAAACAAGTGTAAATAAACTAAAGTATAATATACTAAAAAAGGTCAGTATCACCTGTGATAATCAATATTTAGTATGTTTTCTTTTTGCACCGAGAACTACAATTAGCTTTAGCATGGATATTGCAGGCTTCATTGCTATTGTATAAAGAATGGACAACAGTGTCATGAAGTTCTCTGTTCTCTGATAAAACAACTATGACACAGTACTCAACCTTTTCCCAATATGTTTGTTGACCTATGAATAAGTGATTCAACTGGACTACACCATTCCTACAATTCAAGAGGCACCAGTGCTGATGATATGGGATGAAATTTCAGCAGGGAACAAGTGTAAATTATGGTTCATGCCCCCAAGGACCACAATCAAATCCCCTATTCATAGAAATCAGATGACTTTTAATATTCCAGCAGGATGGTGCTCCAGGTCACCAGACAAAGATCAATAAGAAATTGCTTGCTGATCATGGTATTCCAATGCTTGGTCCATGGCCAGGCAACATTCTGGATTTGAATACAATAGAAGATTGTTGGACTATTCTTAAACAGTGACCTTTTTTATATATTATACTTTATTTTAGTTTATTTACACTTTGTTTGAGTTTTAAGTATATTAAATAATTTTGAATTAACATTGTTTTTTCTTACTTTTAGTGATAAAAATTGGTTTATTAGAGTTTATACAATGAATTATGATCCTGACTATAATTATGTTTTACAATATATTTACCAGTTACACATCAATCAATATCAATTATACAATCATACAACAAATAGTTATGCTAATACCAAAGAGACAATTCATGCTAAAATTTTGTACATAAATAATCATTTAAATTTACCATAAACATAATTAACAATATGCCATTTTCTAGGTCTTGATATAGGTTCTATCTAGATTCTACATTGTGGATTCAAGCTTTCCTTTTACTAATAAAATATTTTTTATTCTAACATTAATTAAGTACCTAATGAATTTCTTATATATTACCATTTTTTGTATATGTATTGATATTATATTTATATTTCCACTTTAAGATCATTTTGAAGATTAGGATAGAAATTATATTAAGATAAAATACTTTCCTGATTACCAACTCAATAATTAATCACTGAAGTAATTTGCAACTTCATATTTTCCAACCAAATATTTTCAATTGTTTTTCATAAAATATCAATAGGTATAAAATGTTTAAATTTCTTTATACATTCAGTTTTAATTATAATTTCATTTCATTTCTAATTTTATTTTTATCTAGTAGTAGTAGTATGTGCTTTAGTTTTTAAGATGATAAACACATCATTGTGACAGTAAAATAATGTTTGTAGTAATAATAAAATTATGATTAAGAGTTGATAAGAATAGATATAAAGCAACAAGAATAATGATATAGTTAAGAGTACTTCATTCTATATTCTCTACACCTTGGATAACTGAGAAATGTGCTAAACATTGAATAAATAAAACCAATAGATATAACAATTCATAATCTGTATACTTATTACAACATGATCTAATAAATCATTTTGTACTAATGAATACAGAGTGATATTGCATTTATTTGTCAAGGTGTTGTTCTACATGATCTGTATATAATTCAATAATTAATTTATTCAGAATAAAATTTACATTGTTTACTCTATGGCTTAGTTTCCATTGACAGAAACAAGTTAGAGCATTGAAATATCAGATTATCTAACAAGAAGTGACTATTAAAAGAATCTATGATCTTGACCCATTTTAGCCTCTTGAATTTCGTGTAAATTTGTAATAATAAATGTTCATGTAGATGGTAAAAATTTTATTCTCATTTATATTGTATACTCTCTCCTTAAATATTATATTTACAAATACATAATTAATAATAATCTGAACATTTTATGATTTTAGATGATGGCTTAGAAATATATCTATGGTCAATCATTCAACCTTAAAACCTCATGACTACTCTTAATTACGATATAAATAGTTTAGCCTCACAAAGGGACATAATTTCAGCTGCAGAGGTAAAAGCCTTTTTGCAAAACAATCCATCTATTGGAATATTTCATGAGGATGAGAATCTCGTCATGTCGCATTCATTTTCTCCAAAACAATCAGCTAAAAGCACGCCAGACATATTTAATACCACAAAATTTAATGGAAAGTCATTAGATAGTTTTTCAGAAAATTCATCTACCCCATCACCAAACAATAAACTAAATAGAGCTAAAAGTTTTGGCAATGGTCTTAGTGGGAAGCAATCTAGTGTCAATGGATTGATACATCATGGCCACACAGATGGTGCTAAATCTTTATCTGCTGAGAAGCTCCAACACAATGCTTCATCTATGCACACATCTAAAGAACGCAATGATAAAAACCATAGTCTTTCAAGAAAAGGTAATGAATATTCATCTGATACCCAAAATGGTTCTCGAGGTAGCGCATCTAAAAGGAATGCAAAGGCTCCATTTCTGACTGCTCCACAATTGGCTAATCCTGCTGATGAAGATGCATTACTGACAACGATATCCCTGGACGATAATCCACCTGCTGAAGTTGTCAACTCAACTGTTGATCAGTCAAACATTAATACAGTTGATGATACTGTTAATCCCTTAAATTATACTCAGCACTCATCTGTGTTATACAATATGGCGTCATTCTCTCCAACTAAATCAGTCGACTCGAAAAATGAAGTAGATCTCCCCTCCGCTTCCACACCTTCCCTGCATTCATCCAAAGATGATAATGATATCAATGACTATTTTTCATCTGACTTGTGCACTGCCATGCCATGTGTCGAAGATGGCCTCTCTAGTGACGGTGAAATTGATACGGACTCTTCTATTTCTCCGGTAAAATCGAAATTTAGAACTGCTGCCGCCGGTTGTCGAATTTCCTGCAGCGATAGTGAGGATGATTTGCCATCTGCTTTACAAAATCGGGCAAACAGTTCCGATAAAGAAATTGGCATGCTGAATCCCAGTCTAATGAAAGCGATTAATCAAGATATCAAAGATATTAAGCGAACCATAGCTGAAAATCGCGAATTGCCACCGATTCGGCATCGTAATCATTTCAATAATTCTGAGAATAAGATGCCGCCTCATCGTACAACTGATCTACCTCATTCAAATACCTTTCCTTTCACTGACAGTATTTTTATTTCACCGCCATCCTCAATGTCAAATCGAACTTCAGATCAGGACAGTGACTTAGTCAGTTCGCATGATAATTCATTTATGTCGAATAATATTGATAATGTCGTTCAAGAATTGGGCAAATTAAAATTAACCTCTCCACCATCGACTGACGCTCAAAATCGTTCTTCCAAACCATCGTCGTCTTTCAATCTCACCAATGATAGAGCAAGGAATTCAGTGAATCTAGACTTGTGAGTGATTTACACTTTATTATTTATATTTAGTTTAGCTACTTTAGAATGTTAAGCTGCATAATGAAACCTTTAAATTTCGTTAATTAATCTCATCGTGTACCTCTTTCTATTGACATTTTGTTCGATTCTTGACAATTGAATGGCTGTTTTTCAGCACAAATTATTAGGATTTCTGAATTCATAATCATTCAAAACATTTTTGAATAATTATCAACATTCTCATCATCGTCTCCTAAATTGATTACCTATATACATACCTTTGGGTTAATAATCATCTTGATATTGAAATTTGCTTAGCCCCAAACTCACAAACTACGCGCATTTTTTCTTCTTCCTCAAGTCAGCTATAGCTAAACCACACACACACACACACACACATATACACAATGCTGTCGCTTCAATTATACGCAAAACTCTAGTCAAGGATGTTAAAGAAACTTTTGGAAACTATTTAGATGAACTGTGTCGAATTGTCAGCTGAAACAACTTTACTGCTTTCATTTTCTAAATTGCCGGTCGGTCTTCCTGATGCTGGTTCTTTCTGTTCATAATAAAAATGTCTGTCTGTCCATATATTCGATCGATTGATCGATTATTGCTTATCGATTTACTAAGATTTTGACTAGAATTCGTTTTATCATCGATATCTTCATCGTGGAAGTATTAAATAACAACAAAAGTTAGTCTGCCTGTTTGCTGGCTTTACCATCACACACACACACACACATTAGATAAGGTATTTCGTTTTTGTCTGACTAAATATCCGGCTCAATCTAACCGAACTGGACTCCACTTTATGCATCATATTATTATCGAGTGCTGGAAAGAATGGGGAGAAAATTTTCTTTCCCCATATTCCCCTCGTCCTATACTCTCACTGTTGAGAATTATTCCTATCGAAACTAAACTAAAGTAAACTTGATTAAATTGTCAGTATGCGCTGAAGGGGTGATTTTTTTAGTCTATCTGATCGTGTGAATCATTCGCGACCTATACTCTCTCAGCTTAACTTTACTCCAACTAAAAATCCTTTTTAGCTACCTATCCTATCGAATAAATATAGTCTCTGCTCTGATGGAAATATAAACTGAAAGCAATATGCTCGAGTTCGTTCTATAATTCTTTTGAATGTAATAATAGATTATTGGAATGACTTTTTGACTGACTTCTTTTGGATCACTCAATTCCACACATAATCAGCTCTAATTATATAGCCCTATACTTAATATAGTTAACACTCTATTAATACGATCAATAAAAGTGTTTCTCTTCTAAACTGTTAAATTTCTTGGTCATGCATTTTGTTAAAAATGCTATCAGAGTATTTATTGATAATGGTGATGAAATGCTATATTCGACTAGCATTAAGAGA
The DNA here is from genome assembly GCA_036873645.1 of Minona dolichovesicula. Classification (NCBI taxonomy): domain Eukaryota; kingdom Metazoa; phylum Platyhelminthes; order Proseriata; family Monocelididae; genus Minona; species Minona dolichovesicula. The sequence goes on from JAYJLU010815234.1 coordinate 8,947, forward strand.
CCCACTCAATTAATTTATCCTTCCTTCCTATCAGTAAGAATTATATGCTAAACTATACTAAGACATTGTCATTATATTGTATCGTGTTATGGTTGGTCAATTAATAAATCCCTTGGACAGAATTCGTCATACATCTTGGTCTTTATCTCGTCTGTGTTCATGTGGGTGTCCTCTTTGAGTAGGTTGATGTAAGTTGTCGCGGACCTTCCTCTTTTACGTTTGCTGTCGTGTGTTGGTTCCCAGAAGATGGGGTCTTTCACGTCTCGTTGCTTCTCCAACAGTGTCCTCCTGCAAAAGTCATCCTTTTACATTTAAGTGTTTCAGACAGTTTTGGAATATTCCTGTAGAGGTCAACATTTTTCCGGTGTTTTTTTTTTCAGCTAATGTTTCGAGAGGTTTAGTTTCTCTCTCTCTCTCTCTCGCATTGTCAGTCTTAATACAGCTGGTGAAGTTTATTTCAAGAATAGAAAAGAATTGAATAAAATCAAATTTATTGATGTGAAGGCTTTTACTAAGTGTATTTTTTGTATTTCTTATCAAAGTACCATCATAGTTTATTCTTCATGTCTTTTGTCATGGTCCAGGTTTCAGCTCCATATATTTCTACTGCAGCTCTGAAAAAGTGGATTTTTGTGTCTCCGTTCATTTTTGATTTCCAGATGCAATTCATCTTTCTTTGTGCACTCCATACTTTAGCGATTCTGATGTGTTGATATCACTTTGTGTGTTGAAAATCCATGGATGCTCCAAGATATTGGAAATCGTTTATTAACTTGTTTGATAATTGCTCCACTTTTGGACTTTACTATTCCTTGTTCCCCAATACAGATATATTATTCTGTTTTATTCTCATCCATGTACAGACCTACAGACATGTAAAGCCGCTTCCTCCGACTTTCCTTTTCTGGTCTGTAACGTGAATCCAAGTTGGTCGTTCTGTTCTAGGGCGGTTCTCATTGCATTGTCCAGCGTCAGTATATGAATAAGAATGGAGCAAGAGTGTCTCATAGAAGGACGCCAAACTGTGATTTGGAAAGTCTGTATCTCCATCTGGCGATCTGTGATGTCACTCTTAGTCGAGAATGTTGAATGATTACATTTTGATTATTCTGTTTGGGATACCGTATGCTTTAAGAATTTTTATCATTTTGTCTCTGTGAATAGAGTCAAAAGCTTCTTTTTTTAAAGTTTATGCTGTTAGCTTTAATGTCTTTGTGGATGGATTTTAATGATATTTTAGGTCTAGATCGTATTAAAATTTCACAAATTCTCCAAAACATGACCTGTTGTGTATAAGAAATCTGTTGAAAAAGTAATCCATGACATTCTGTTCACAGATGATTAACATTTCATTCTAACTGAAATACATAGTTAATTGAGTGACGGATGCGGATATATTATTTCTTATATCTATTCTTATGGGACTGGCTGCGTGGCGGAAGGAAATAAATTGAAAATTATATTTATTTCCAACTCTGCTCTGTCCTGTTCTGATATCTGCTCTGGTTGATGGCAGAATTTTCAAAAATTCCAAATTATACATCACATATTATTAGAATGTGCGGCTGGAAAATTTAGAAACTCGGCGAAGTTTTACTCACTCGGAGAAATTTGATTTCTCTCTCTTTGCTCTCTTTCACTCACTCTTTTTTTCTCTCTCTCTCTGCTCTCTTTCACTCACTCCTCTCTCTCTCTGCTCTCTTTCACTCGCTTCTCTCTCTCTCTCTCTCTCTCTAGCCTCGTCAGTCTTAATACAGCTGGTGAAATTTATTTCCAGAATCGAATAAAATCAAATTTATTGATGTGAAGGCTTTTACTAAGTGTATTTTCTTACTTTTCTCTACATTGTACGCAATTCTTTTTGAATTGAAGAAGATGCAGCGAATATGAATTTATGATATGATAACATCTTACCATCAGTTAAAGGATAATCAATTTGAAAATGAATAAATCATGTCATGAAATTTAAATTATTAATTCTACTCAACATTTTTGCTTTCTCGGTAATTAAATTTTACGTTTAGGATTATTAAACAGAAATAATCTTGTACCAATTTTTAAGAAAAATAACAATCAGAATTTTTCATGTAAGGGTTGGTACAGATTGTTACACAGGTTACTGTCGGTTCTACTTTGAAAAATTATCCAAAGTGCAATTATATCGGCATATTAGATAATTAATGATCACTTTGTGATCTGATAGATAATTAGAAGTGATTAATTATTGATTTATCTGATAGATAATTAGAGGTGATGAAATACTGATCTGATGGATAATTAGAAGTGAT
>JAYJLU010815345.1:0-11230 GCA_036873645.1 Minona dolichovesicula
CAACGCCATTAATGCTGCTACGTCCTGACAAGGATTTGCACTTCATCAGTATACAGACTGTTTCAACCTTGTTAGGTATCATCAGTCAGAGATATCCCCTCTCTGCAAACCAAATCAGTCAGTCAGTAAAAGTTTATTTTGTGAAAACGAATACACAAGGTGTGTCTGCCAGATGGCACTTCCTCCGTAACAGCAAATATCTACAAACATTGTTACAACAAATTAAAGTATTAAAGAATTGATAATAAGTACAAGTATGTAAAAGTACTATTAATAAAAAAGAGATTGACAAGCGAGATATATAAATAATAATAATAAACAACAGAAGAATAACTAATTTCTATCTATTTTCTTAATATTTAATAAATTATGCATATAATTAACATTAGTATGAGAAGGGAGATTTAAAATGACACGTAAAGCTTTATTTTGAATGATTTGTAATTTATTTAAGATTATGATAGGACTATTATTATAAAATTAAAACCATAAAGAATAATACTGAGAATGCAAGCATAGTAAATTAAGAGAAGTTTATGGGGAGAACACTTAGATTTTAATCTGTTAAAAATAAAAAGGCGAGATTGACAACGATTACGAGTATTAGTTATATGAGCGGTTCGTGATAATTTCCTACTAAGAGTAATACCTAAAAATTTATAATCATTAACACAAGTTATAGGAAGATTGTTAATATAGTAATGGGATGATGAATGCAAACCAAATAAAAATCAAATATGTACACTACTAACTGCCAAAAATTCACAAATGCACCAAAATTTGCATAAAAGCTTCAATGAATCAGCCTTTGTCAAATAATTGCTACGAACACGTAATTAAATTACGGTGTATTGAGCTCATAATAGATTATAAATCATAAATAAATTTGACAAAAGCAAAATATTCATCTTAGTGCAAAAATAAATATTTCGGCAGCTTTCTCTCTACACTACTTAACTTAACAAGTAGTATACAGAGATATTATATAAAGTAGTATATACAATCTGAGAACGCGCCGCGCATTGCAGCTCTGAAACACCGCGGATAGATCATAGATATCAGAACTGGCAGCCGCTGCTTGCTAAACTATAAATAGATTATTATTAATAGGTCTGTTGTTATTGGCTCCAATTCTAAAATATGCGACATTTCACATTTCTATGTGATTGATAGCATCTAGAGTAATAACAGTATTACAGAGGTTTCAATCACAAAATATATAAATGTAAATTGATGGTTGTAGATTACACGCGGCTGACAAATTCCTATCTCCGCAATTATAAAACTACCAATTTCAATGTATCGCCTCTCCTAAAAACCGTTCTTTAATTTTAATAATTAGCTTATTGAAAGAATATCTACATTCAGCGCTATCCAAAGATAAAAAAGAATTATTAAAATCAGAGAAGGCGTTTAGGATGAGAGGAGATAAATTGATAAATTGTTAGTTTTATAATGGCGGAGATAGGAATTTGTCAGCCGCGTGTAATCTACAAACCATCCATATACATTTCAATATTTTGAGAGTAAAACCTCTGTATCACTGTTTTACCAAAGAGTAGGTAAGCACACACAAAAGAAACGACTCTTGCTTGTAGATATTTGTATATCGATTAGTTTCTACCAAGCGCCAGAAAATCATATCTCCACCATTATAAATTGGTGAAGTTCAAACTAATTATAGCGATGAATCCCAATGAGCGATTTAATAACTCGAATACCTAATTGAAATTTATAAGGTACATACACTTTTAATAATGTTGTTTGTTGCCCATTTCTATGATTAAATTTCTATGAAAATGCTTCCCCCAATGATATGATCGACCACACTGATTTCTATGGAAAGTTTGGAGCACGTGTTTGGAAACGAATATGTATCTTATTTATAGAGTACTCATTTTTCAAAGAAATCGAATTTAAATTTGAGGATTGTTAGTTTCCGTTTGTGAAATATCACAGTCGATATTGGAACGATTTCTCAGTAAATATGCATGTTTCCTCACAACAAGTTCAAACGGCAGGTGAATTACTTTGGAGCATTTCGCCACTAGCCATTGAATGGGGAAGATTCTTAAGGACGTCTCAATGTTCAGCATAATTCTGCACTGATCTAGCTCCACATAGACATCGATATACTCGGAGATGAAGCTCACCTTATTGGATAACATGGCAATGATAAAATTCATCATAAACAGTGGCACCAATATCACCAGACATAGATGATAAAACGGGAGACGACGCAGTTGGCTGACGGGCTGGTCGATGATGTTGAGAGTCATGCGGAAGTTATTGTAAAACGCTGTAAGGAACATATTATTGAAGATGTAATAGTTGGTGATGAAACAGGGACTTAGCAGTAAGAACACGTAGGACAGAATGCCGATAGCTATCATGTAAATGACAAGAAATTGCGTGAACGTTTGAATACAATGAGTCAACAGAAACGCGGTATTGGACAAGCCAGGCATAAAAATGAAATTTTCTGCTATATCTCTGACGACTAAAAGAACGATCAATATCATGGAGGAGTCTAACAGAAAAATGAACAGGATATTATTCTGATAGTTTTCAATTAATACTAAGGGGAAATTCATGGCTAAGCACTGTAGCAAGAGAACGGCCACTATAATCATTGGGAACACAAATTGCCATGTCCTTGGCAATAGCAGCTCTCTATCATCACTGTTCAGTGAATAGCGAGTTCCAAATGGACACTCCACAGAATGTCGCACATTCTCTATGAACACGTAAATCTCCATCATGGTACGCGCCATATAAATACCCGTAATGATGTATGTTAATGCTATACTACTGCTGCTAGCAGAATAGGCATAGATGTCACTCCAATTATCTATCGACTTCAAACTGCAATTAGAGTAGACTGTTTGATACATGGTGGCATTATTTCCCGGTGAAGACCATAACAATATATCTTCTCGCGAGGCATTATTAACCAGATGGTACCAATGGCGATAGATGCGCCGGTAGAGGTAAGGCGGACCACCGACAAATAGATTAAGACCGACAAACAGTGATACAAGGAGTGTCACTATCTGCACAATCCATGTGCTATCTCTCAATCGCTTTCGATATTCTTTAAATATGGGATGATGAAGTAGTTTCGTTTGCTTAAAAACGGGCAAATTTGAAGCAGGAGTGGCCACTAATAGGCGAATGGGAGATGTCCAATATCGACTACCGACTGTCCATGGGCAGCCCTTCTGCTCCTCCTCCAATTTCATACTGTTTGATTTCACATACCAAGCGCAATATTCTCGCAAATCTATCGTTATTTTTTCTGTCGGACCTAACTGTTTGGTTTTTAAAGCGTAGACTCCTTTGATTCGAAGGATGGTGAAAAACGTGTAGAAAGCACACTGCTGCAAACAGTACTCCAGCCAATTGAGTTTCGTCTTCTCATTTTCTCTGTGAAAAATGTATTTGAGCGTGGCGAGTGGTGTATTGGATGAGATGACATCAAGTACAGAGATCAGCTGCATTTCGTCAATAATTTTATTAGCAAATCCTTTGAAACTGGCATTCAAGACGCACAGAACGGCTTCCTTGTCGTCGACAATGCCACACCAAACATGACGCAACAATTTAATACTGCCACTACACGAAACTATCTGAAGAAATGTTGTCATCAGTTCTGACGTATATTGACAAGTGTTCTGACGTTTAACACTTTCACTTTGATAATCGCATTCACAGTCCCGCAACTCAACGTGAAAGATGTCTTCAACTTGTAGATTATTTTGGTGCAGTAAGCGTAATACCGCGTCAATATCATCGTGGACAATAAGATCCACCAGATTATCGCAGTCTTGTTGGCTCATGTTTGATATTTTTATTTGACTCAATTCCATAGTGGATGATAGTCTTTGTGTAACTTTTAATTGTCAGTAAAACTTAGATATTCTGTTTAACAAATCTGTTGCTACCTATTATATATAGAACGTTGAAATAAATTTTCGATGTAGATAAAAGAGATCTTTTTGTTGGCAATTAATTTTGATTCTATTGACGAGTTAGACAGGCGCATTAGTGGGGTATTGTTTAACCTACACTCTAGGTAATCATGGTGATTTGGTGGATGTGTTTACTCAAGGGAAGTATATCATCGCCAGTATTAACTATAGTCTAGAACAGTGTGGAGTTAGACAATGAGTGAACAGTTTGATTCATTGATTCATTTAAAAATCAATAGTTGTTTTAGTAGATAGTTATTTCATCATTTTATCATTTATTTTTCTAGTGGATTGGTTAAATATCAGTCTCTTCCACAAGGTAACTGATGGTTTGTTCTATCTCGCACTCAAATGTTTATTAGACTTCCTGTATTGTAGATTGAATTGTAGTTACTAAAACTTGCTTCAATATAGTCAAATCAATTCCATAAACTAATTCCATACTCTAACTAAAAACAAACAAACATGCTAATTATTGTTTAATATATATTGTCAATTCGTGTTTTTTTTATCTCAGTCAGAAAATAAGAAGTACGCAATACATAGAGGAATGAATATTTATATTTTCTCATGGCAATGAAATTATCTGCCACCCATGAGAGAGAGTGAGAGAGATCTGAAAACAATTAATATACAGTGGTGGCACAACTTTGTCGCATTGAGAAATTTGGGAAGTTGGAGGCCATCTGGAGCAGGACAACACTTCACATTTCATGGACACGTTTGCTACACATTATTGAACAGTTGTGGTGATAATAAACAGTCATGACTGACGATCTTTGACGACATAAAACTTTCTAAATTCATGCAGTTGTCAATTATTATTTCAGTTTTAGCGAGAACAGAGCACAAAGTGTGTGCTTTTTTAACAACTACATAATTCTACAAAGTGTTAGTTTATAGAGAGAACTGTGTTTGTTTGGGATAACAAGGAGAAATGGAGATTGGTAAGTTGGTGATTCCTCTGATTTTGATTATCAGTGGATCGTGGTTGACTTGCAGTGCAAGATCGGAAGTAAAACTGCCACCGAGTAAGTACCACTTTTAATATTTCAAACAATTAATTGAAACTCTTGAAACCTTTAGGGGTCCACCATCATTTTTTAAAGCTCTTTATTTCCATTTATTTCGACTGAATATTGTCCAGTTACATTTCATATTCTATCGTAGATTTCACTACTGGTAGATTACACTTTTCCTGTTTCCTATTGGTGAGTTTGAGGACCAGTACTGGCCCTACAAAACAAACAAACAAAGGGGGTAAATCGAAAGAAATTACATTCAGCTTCTATGGCTGTATCGATTGTCGATTGACTCTAATCAGTAGCTAGCATGTGTGATATTCTTTTCTCGCATGCTTATTACACAAGTCATTCATTAATTCATTTAGTTTCAACATTATTCTGTCGTGCCAATAATTCTAGAATGCGCAGATTGGCGCAGTCAGTGCTACGTGTGGCGACACAACAACTACTGTGTGAAGCATCCATTCAAGATGGCGCTGCACTGTCCACGCTGCTGCAACTTCTGTACTGACAAGAAGAAGGAGATCTGTAGAGACAAAGTCGCCTCTTATAAATGTGAAAGATGGCAGTCTAAGGGTGCTTGCTCCAATTTTCCCAGAAGAATGGGAGTATTGTGTAAAGAGACTTGTGGCATGTGCGATCTGGAGAAAGTTCGTAAGTGCACAAATATGTTTGTTTTGTTTAGTTTTATTAATTATTTCATGAGTTATAGTAATTATTCATTATTGTTGCAAACCTTTTCAGCATGTCCGGCTGGTTGGGAGAAAACAATTGACGGACAATTATGTATCAGAGTGTTCAAGAAGAAGAAGACTTGGCGAAGAGCGAATAAGCACTGTAGATATCATGGCGGTAGATTGGCGTCTGTATTTGACAGTGATGAGAATGATCAAGTGAAAGAAAAAATGTAAATCAGTTCATTTGAACAGTTGATTGATATCCACTTACTACTTACTCATTATAATCATTCAGTGTTGCATAAAAGTATGGGACCCAAAACACTACCCTGTGGTACTAGTTGGTATTTATTTTAATCATAATTTTTCGGGGAAATTTTTGTCACGTTTGGTTCGACGGTATAGTCATACTTTTTATCATCAACATTTCTAATTAATTTATTTAGCGAGGAAGCCGGAGTGCAAGATGACGTATGGTTTGGACTGAACGGTTTGCTAAGACAAAAAGAATGGACTTTTACTGACAACACGATCTATAAGTTCAAGTACTGGGGCGACAGAGAGGGCGAGGGACAGTGCGTGGCATACCAATATGGCGACAAAAAACTGCACTGGATCAGAAGAGACTGCGAAGATACGCACGCTTATGTTTGCCAAAGTGAGACAACAAAATGAATGGTTAGAAATAATTGTGAAAATAGAAAAGATTTTACATTGAAACTATTCTCTCTAAAAACACTTTCTTTCTGCAACGACCAGCGACTGAAATTCCCCTTTTAGTCTCCTATTCTATCCTAAAAGTCATAAAAGTGTTACAAAAATTAACTAAAAGTTAAACCTCTATTAGCGACCACTCTCTATGTAACTCTGATTAATCTTTCCCGGGATCAGCCGTTGTGCATGTTTCAAGACATGTTTCATTTAAATTATAGTCAAATGTGATTGTGTTATCCAAAATAAAAAAGGTTAATTTAACTTACTTTTAGGTTTTAAAATAAGGAATAGGTATAATCAGCGCTGTTCAACATTTCATTCCCGAGAGTACTTAACGGGATTCGAACTTTTGAGAGTTCTAACCATTCAATCAGCGCTCTCTACTATAAGCTTTATATAATAGTAGAGCCTGTTTAAAAAACAAAGAGACAATAGAGATTCTTGGAGTTGTCATCGACTCTGGATTGACGTGGACTCCACATTGCGAAAGAGCAGCCAAGAGAGCCTATGTAGCGTAGTCCAGATAAGAAGAGCAGCGAAGTACTTACCACACCGAGATGCTGAGTTGCTGGTGAGGGCGTTGGCGATCCTCCACCTAACTTATTACCCAAACCCTGTTCGGCGAGTCTTGGCTGGAAGTTACTGGAAGACATGCGAGGGAGGGCAAAGAGTGTATGAAGTACCGGACTCCCTAATCCATTGCGAAGAGAAATGCCGGGAGAGAGAGTCGGAGAGGGACAACCAAGTAGAGAGGGGAGACGCGATCGGGAACAGCTGGAAAAGTCCCTTAGAGGAGCTCCTGAATAAAGATGGGAGAAAAAGCGTTCAGATTCTGGGGCCCCACGAGTTTATAAAACCTCTTTGTAATGACAAATAATATGTTGAGCTGATCTCGATTCTATATATGTACTCAAGATTACATTTATTTTTGAAACATTGGAATACATATGAATATAATATTGCAAGGATTTTTGCATTCGCATTCTACAGAATTGCTTTAAAATTTTAGGAAAACCTGGAAAATTGTGTGATCGAAAATGTCACAAGTACGCAGCTTGCGTTGACAAAGGTAATGGCCAATATGGATGTGCGTGCAAGCGAGGCTACAAAGGTGATGGCTACGACACATGCAGAAGTGAGTATCAAATGAACTGAGATTTATCAATCTTATTATCTAAATAAACAGCTTATTTAATTGAGCTTACACCCAATAAATGTTCTCTTTGCAGAACCTTGCATTTGTCTGGCCTGGGGAGACCCCCATTATCGCACCTATGACGGACAGTGGATCCATTTCCAGGGCAGTTGTACCTATCTGTTGACCAAATCACTCGACAGGAATCCAAAATGCAATTTCTCTGTACATGTGCGCAATCACAACAGACGCAAACATAAAAAGGTTAAAAGTAAAGTGGTAACCGCAACCAGATTCATTGAGGTCTATTTCAATGATCGTATCATCCACTTGGGACAAAGAAGAAAGATTCTGGTAAGATAACAGAAATCTTCAAGTTATTACTGTTTTTTAAACTCAATTGGGATGCTAATCTTTAGCCAATTGAATGATGTAAATATTTTAAAAAAACCGATTCCATTGATTACCCTTTATAAAGCTGCAATATAATTTAGTGGTGTTAATGTTTGATATAGATTGACTCTGAAAGAGTGGAACCACCAGTGGCTGATTTGGGTGGCGATGGTATCGTCGTATTGCAAGGCAACTTTGCCGTTTTCTACTCCAAGAAATGCGGCATTAAGGCAGCGTTTGATGGTCGCAACACGGCAGTTGTAACTGTTAATCGTAATCGTTATGCAGGACGTCTGGAAGGCATCTGTGGTAATTGCAATAGTCGACCTGAGGATGACTACTCAACAAAGGAGGGTAAAGACGTGAGTGAAAGGCCCAGCAAATTCGCACTAATTGGTAACAGCTATCGAGTACCGGATCCTAATCACGATGTACCCGGTGAATTGTAAGTGGAATAGGGAATCTTTCCTTACTCTTTCAAAAAAGAATAATAACAGTTACAATGAGTTCCGACTCCGATACCAGATTAATATTTGTATATCAATATTTCTCCACCAAGTGACAGAAAATCCTATTTCCACCATTATAAATTGGTGAAGTTCAAATTGTTACAGCGACAAAACTCAATGGCGGACATTAATTATTCTTTTACTGAATTAAAGTATAAAAGGAGCGCTTTTTAAAATTACGAGCAGGCTTGGTGTTGGCCATCACGTGACCACCACACTTCGGTCCATCAACAAAACGAATTTCCTTCTTCTCAGACTAAAATTCTTTGGCATGGACATTGACTTTTTGGTTGTACTCTACAATAGCCGGGTTATGTCCAAAATATCCAACGTTCTGCCTTTTGTCTGGTCTCTCCTGAACATCAAGGAAAAGCACAATATTCAAAGGACCAGTAATAATGACTACAAAAGAGGGTCTCTGAAGGATAGTGTAAATCTGGAGGACCTTGACAGAAACAGAATTGTGAGTCTTTTTCGAAAGGTTGCTCAGGGCCTGATCCATGGTCTCCTGCTGTGGATTCCAGAGATACACACTACGGGACACATAAGAGGTCATCTTATTGTCTCCTTTGCTGCCACTAAACGTGAACAACAGACCTTCATTTACCATGCAACTCTAATTATCAATAATCTCAATCCTTTTAACTAACATTTAATCTTTTTGATCTATTTTGTCAGATGCGAGGACACAAATGACTATTGGCCCAGCTGTAGAAAAGACCTCAAGCGAAAGGTGCACGAACAGCACTGTGGAATCATGAAAGAAAAGTCAGGACCTTTTGGAGTTTGTGTTAGAAGTGGCAAAGTAGATGTAAAGGGCATGTACAGGTCTGTTGATATACTTTTATTGATTCTAACTTATCAAATGATGAATTATTAATTAGTATTCCAATGCATATTACAGCGCGTGTATTTATGACGTATGCGCCTACATCAAAGATAAGGACAGAGCAAAGAGGGCGATGTGCGATGCGATGACTACATTTGCTGAAGCCTGTGCTGAAAATGGCATCAGAGAAAACTGGAGAGAGGAAGTTGGCTGTCGTAAGTAATCAAACTAAAATTAAAATGTCTTCCATCTAAAACATCACGTGAAATATATCAATCACACTTCATGTGTTCTGATAAATTTACAGCTTTGGAATGTCCAATCAATATGGACTACAAATCCAGTGTACCAGCCTGTCAAAAGTCCTGCGTCACATTGAATAATTTCAGTCCGGATAAATGTCCCATGCATCCCAGGGAAGGTTGCGTTTGCAAGGAGGGCTTTGTCATGAGTGGTAAAAGATGTGTCCCAGAGAAGGAATGCGGCTGTCAAGATGATCACGGTTTCTATCATCCAAAAGGTTCCACCTGGTCACTGGACAACTGTGGTAAAACATTATATTGCAATGGATCGAATAATATCGTATCCACGGGGAAGAGATGTGCCGAACATGCCGAATGCACTACAAAGAATGATAAAAAGGGATGCCATTGTAAGAAAGGATATTGTGGCGATGGATTAGAAAAATGTGAAGGTAAGCATTTAAGTAGTTCAGAAGACAAATAACTTACACAAATTCTAAGCAGTGATCATTCAACATAGGTAATCATTTTCTTCTCTACAGATATTGATGAATGTCAAGATGACAATCCATGCGATGCTCATGCAATGTGTGTAAATACTGTCGGCTCTTACATCTGCAAATGCAAACAAGGATTTCAGGGTGACGGCAAAAAATGCGACGGTAAGAAGACATTGTTAATTTGCAGTTAACAATACATCTCTCTTCTGTTATTGTAATAATAATAATTATAAATTCATTTATTAATCAGATATTGACGAATGCAAACAGCAGCCAGACATCTGTGGCGACAATGCTCGGTGCATCAATGTGATTGGCTCGTACAGATGCGAGTGCCGTGCTGGATATGGTATGGTGGGTGGAACTTGTCTGGATGTACACCGATGTACCTCTAGTAGGCATAAGTGCAACGACAATGCCAAATGTATCGACACTGATCCGGGATACAAGTGCGATTGCTTACCCGGTTTTGTGGGAGATGGAGAGAAGGAATGCAATGGTTAGTAATTTTGCATAATTGTATAATTGTATAGTGACCAACATTTTACTATATTTGTATGTATTTTAGGTTATTATTGTGTAATATTGTAGATATTGATGAGTGCGCTACAAACAACAACAATTGCGACCAACACGCTGATTGTATCAACAAAGAGGGATCCTACGAGTGCAAATGCAAGAAAGGCTACAAAGGAGATGGAAAGACATGTGCGGATATAAATGAGTGTGTAGAAAAGCCGCATGTCTGTGGAGAGCATGGCAACTGCGTCAACATGGAAGGCTGTTTCGAGTGTCATTGTCACCGCGGCTATAAGAAGGATGACGATGTGAGAATAAAGGAATGAATTTGTTAAATAAGTTTTAAATAGAGAAAGCCATTTTCTTCCACCAATTTTGACTATACATACCTTAAATAGTTTTCGATTTTGCAAGATTGCTATACACTTTAAATACGTAGATACGTAGTACTCACTTTTAGTTTGTGATACATTTGTGATCATTTGTGATACAAAGAATTTGTTGTTTTTAGCCAAGCAGCTCAGTGGTTAGAGCGTCAGCTTTTTAATTGGAGAGTCGAGTGTTCGATCCTCTAGACCATAGAGTAATAATACAGAGAGAGTATTCACTCTCCAAAATACAGAAACGCATATCGCTGGCTTTGTGCCAACAGCGATCACAATTTCCTATCTCCGCCATTATAAAACCACCAATTACAAATTGACGTCACTCCTAAA
>JAYJLU010815456.1:0-11227 GCA_036873645.1 Minona dolichovesicula
TATGGACAGCAAAATATATTGCTCAACTTTAAGTTGAGCAATTTAGTTGGTCAATTTTTGTTGAAATGAAATTGACCTGTGTGGACACTCAAAAATATTGATCAACTCGAATTGAACAACTAAAATTGACTCGTGTGGACGCACCTGAAGGGTTTAATACTCAACCTCTGGATTGGTGGGCATGTGTTCTAAATATTTAGCCAACATCTATGTATTCTCAGAAATCTGAGATTATGCTATCTCATATATATATAATTGAGTGGTTAAATAGTGTGTATACAGTCAATGTTAATTAAACGTGAATGTTCTATCTCTCTCTTGGAAGTATTGATTTTATTATTTTAATCACACTGTGTGTCTTGTTACTTGTATGTCTTGATATTTCTGTATTGAATAATATGTTGACTGTAAACTTTTTTGAATACTATTGACTGTATATAGACTTTTTTACCACTCTGTATATACAGCAAAGTTCAGATAAGGGCCAAACCATGGTAACATACATGACTGTAGATGACTTCTTTTAATTTTTAGATTATTCATTTTAAGTTCTATTTTGCATTTAACTTTTGCTAAAGTTTTTTGTTCAATTAAGATTTTATCTAAAGTACAATGTATAAATAGAAATGCAAGAATATTTTGCAGTAAACAATAACTCTTTAATATTTTGTTCAAAGAATTGTTTAAAAATATTGTATCAATTACTCAAAAAACTCAATTTTTCAAAGTAATGTTCTAATTTGAATGATTTATAAATGAAAAAATGGCAAGACAACATTGAAAATATGAAATGAAACAATAAATTGTCAATATAATTCATCTGTCTTCATATGGGGAGAGGGCCTTGTTTTCCCTTGTTCATGTTTTAATTCCAAAGTACAGGATGCTTTGAGTTCGTTAAATGAGTTTTTAATTTGGGATACATAGCTGATACCTCACTTTTTCATTTTTATACCAGGTCTTTTGGAACTAGTAATGTTTGTGAGAGGAGAGACTATTTCAAGAAGTAATTCTGCATTGTTAATCTGGCCCAGCTTCATCTGAGTATAGGCAGCACATTTTTACTTTCCCCCTATTCCATCTACAGCTTCTTTTTTCCATGATAGCTGGCAAAAAAGTGCCAAATTATTCTAATATTAAATTGGTTGTTGAAGGTGAAAAAAATTGAATTTCTACTTGAATTGTGGCAAACAACCATCACTTAAAATGTAAATGAAAAGAACGCTACCAAAAGGTAATTTACATAGCTATGAGCTGCAATCTTTGCCTTATGGAGATTATGGAAAACATAGGTACACAGTTTCTTTTTCATGTTTAGTTGCTTTACTAATCATGGTAAAAGAAGACACAGAACAAAGAGACAATAATACTGCCTGGAACATAGTTATTTGCTTTGAATGCCAATGTGAAGATTGTATTTCATTTTGATGTTTGCAGGAGTATTTCTTGGTGAAATCAACTTGTAAACTCTTTCTTCCTTCTTCAAGTCTAATTCAAGTCCATTTAATGATTCTTTAATAAAACAATGCCACAAAAAACATTGAAATGATATCTACTCTTTCCTCAAATTTGTCCCACGGAATTTGTCACAACTACTTTCTGAATTTTGCAACCATTCCTCACTGAATATTACTGAATGTCTTTGTCTTTTAATTGGTCCTGACTCCTTCTATTAATCGCTATCTCTGTAATTAGTAAAGCTAAGAGGTCCAGTTCTACCGGTATAGTAGAATATTGTGTGGTAGGCACTTGTATATTATTATAGTCATTGATATAAACCGAATCCAATGCCATGTAATAACAATACATAGATTTCCGTAACATATGTGACAACTTTTAAATGACCAATCCAGGTGAACTGGGTGATGCAGCAAGTTTGTCAATAAAAATCTGAGTCTGTTATACTATGAAGAGATAGATAGGAACATTCATGGAATCGAAGAAAAGACTTATACTTTTATATAAAAAATGTGTCTTTGACAGTAACATACATGACAAAAAATCAAGCATTTAAGAATTGCATATAATCCAAGTGAATCATTAAAATAGATTGATTTTAACATTTTTATGAGATAAACTATTCATTGCACGATATCGAATCATAAAATTTATTTTATAGTTTTGATTTTACTCAACTTTATAGATTTGAAGTTTAAGTATTAAAGCGTACTGGATAACGGTATTAAATGAAGTAAAATTTTCAAAATACAGTTCTATATAATTATGGAGAAATGTCATAAATCTCCATGCAGTGAACGATTCCACAAACTTCATACCTTTCTTTATATGATGGAACAAGTTTTAAACCCATACTGGCGTGGTTTGGCCCATAAGACAAAAAATGATTTTAATACAAAATTTTGGTTATTAAGAAAAAATAATTAGATCCAGATGTAAGAGATACATGAAGCTATGTTATGATATTCTTTTAGAACAAAATGGATAACATGCAATTTTGGTTACAACAATTTTTAAGTCTGAAGTACATGTACAACCATGTTTAGTATGAAATCTAAGTGCCAGCTAGTTACACCACATTCAGATATTCTTTGTCAAGTTCATTATAATTGCCTTTGCTAATTTCTCTACTTATGTTGTGTAATCTGTTTAGTTACTATGCCAAAGTACAGTAAATAATCCCCTATATCATTCTATAATGAGAGAGCAATACTAGCTCACCACCTTTAACCAACTTCTCCACTTTATTGCATATTCTATTTAATTATGTAAACTTGACTAGGTCAGGGTTGCCACCTTTAAATTTTGTGAAAACTGCCAAAAAAAATTTTTGGAACCGTTTTTTTAAGTTGACTTTATTACAACTCTAACATTTTCTTATAAGAACATAACATCTTAGGAAGCGATACATTAACTGTAAGTAGGCAGTATTATTAAAATATTAATTTATGTTTTAAAGAAGTCAGTTATCTTTGAAACTTCTTTACGTATCTTTGCAGGTGGAACTTCAGATTCAGAATCAAGATCTCCAGTAGTTGATTTCTCAATCAAATAGTGATCTACCTTTTGAGGTTTTATTGTACGAAGTTTCTTTTTTAAATCACAAAAGAGTTTT
Source organism: Minona dolichovesicula (assembly GCA_036873645.1). Lineage (NCBI taxonomy): Eukaryota > Metazoa > Platyhelminthes > Proseriata > Monocelididae > Minona > Minona dolichovesicula. The sequence goes on from JAYJLU010815456.1 coordinate 3,074, forward strand.
CATTGCGCTTTTGTTTTTCGCAGTAGATTTTGTGCCATTTTCAATGAAGTAAAAGACAAAGATTCTTACAAAGCAGCATCAGTAGTGGATTTTTTTATTTCTTTTTCTGTCTGCTTCTTTCATACATTCTCTTTTCCTGTAGTTGCCGAATCTTAGCATTTCATTCTCGAAGTAACATTTCTTTTCTCTAATGTTCATCCATTATTTGTTCATGGACTTGGCAGACTGTTCATACAACGCCTCTGTTATCACAAATTTGGTACAACTGCCGATATTTTTCAAGTTGTCATTTACAAGACATAAATAATGAGGAGACTTTCAGACATCTGGTTCCTTTCGTTATTCAACAAACAAGTATTCATTGAAAAACCACGTTCTACATCAGCTGAATGTGGCTGGATGCAGAATAGAACCTTGACACACTTATGAATAGTCAGATAACGCTCAAGTTCTGGTAATTTGTATTTCTCAAACTAGCTGGAATAAACACGGAACTAGCTGCAATTTTTTTTAAAAGAAACACAGACACCGAACTAACTGGGATATTAATCAGTATGCTCTGAAGAATATTAATATACTAAATTTTATTCATAGATATGCCATTAAAAAGCAGAGAAATCACTACTAAAAGTTGCAGCTAGTTCGGTATATTTTAGTAGTTGATTTTTTATATTAGTAGCGATTTCTATGAATAAAATTTAGACTGATTAATATCCCAGTTAGTTCGGTGTCTATGTTTCTTTTTTAAAAAGTTGCAGCTAGTTCGGGAAATACAAATAACCCAAGTCCTAGAGAATTTTTTTAGATTGAATACTTCAAATTACAAAAATACAAAGGCATCCATTAAATTTAACGGACTTTTTTAATAATAACGGATAAAAAACAGACAAAAATAAAAATAATGGACGAGTGGCAACCCTGCTAGGTACATTAAACACTCCCTTTCCACAAAGCTTAATAAATAAAGAAGATATGTAACACTATTACAGAAGCTTCTGAGTCCATTTTTCTAAACTAGCTCATCTTATATGGTATGGACATGGTATATAATATATATTTGACTTTGATAAATTGGATATGCTAAAGCTTTGTTTAACACAAAATTCTGATAAAATGAAAAGATATATTCAATTTTGTCTTATCTGAGTTCCACTGTATATAGATTAATAAGGTCAGTAGCACACTTCAAATTATTTGGTTATATGTAACTTCTCTACATATAATCAGAATTTATTAGTCTGAATTTTGGTAATTCTAAAGTTTAGTGTCATCTAATTCAAAGCCAAGGCCAGTATACTTGCCTTGACTTTAAATAAAATTTTATAATCTCATAAGATTATTCACTGGTAAACTGTTTATATAGTAGTTCCTTCTAAATAAGCATTGAAACAGATTTTGTTGAATTTAGATTTGATTCTGTATTTTTGATATATACTTTTTACTTTAGATATAATATATTCAGGATCTAACCCACAAACATAACTCACATGATAGAAATATCACACGTCTCTAAACTGCATTAGAACCATCATATTTAATATCGAAAGTATTTGACATTACATTTATTTTTAATAAAAAAACATGAGATACTGTGGTTCGGAATATTTAGTTGTTTGCTAATTAATAGTTATTTGAATATTTTAAATGCTAGGACACACAGCATAGAAAAGAAGTGTATGTGAAAATTAACCTATAATTTCTTATTACATGAACAAAATCGTTTAGACTATTAAATAATTCTTAATACATCATTACCTCTCACAATTCTTTGATTATTTCCACCAGATCTTCTATCATTTCTACCCATTGTAAAAAGTATTTTTAAATAGTTGCAAATTAAATAAGTTAAAGTTAAACTAAAACAAAAGAAAATAGATTAAGTATGTATATAAACTGTAGTGAAGTGTTGAAGTAAGTATTATCATTCTCCCTCAATAAAATACCAGCTTATACTTTTGTTGTAAATATGTAAATATGTCTACTTTTCATGTTGTTCTAATTTTTTGTGGCTATGTGTCTCATGCTGTTTTTTGTTGTCGGGTAGATGGACTTTTATTATTTTGCAAAAATTATTATTAATAAGGTAATATAAAGATAATTATTAAGATTATATTTAAAAGATAATTCAAAATATATTTATGCGGCCTATATTTAAAGTCATTTAATCTCACAACCATAGCTCACAAACTGTCCGGCAAAATTAGATATAATATGATTTAGCACCATTTAGGTATAGGGGGAAACAGCGCTTACAAAATTAAGGAACAACTATAAGAATACATTGCAATCGGGGACAACGGAATTGTACTTTACGTTGTCCTCGACTGCAAACCAGGGAGATAGTCAGATCCGATCCAAAGATACTTAATAAAGTATCTTTTGTCAGATCAATTATAGGTAGTTTATAAAAATAAATGATTCGGCCGCGGAGTACGTCATTGATGTTCATATTTATATGTCGCTTATGTCGATATATGATAAATGCATAGTAAACATATAATATCTATTATACGTACTCCTCGGATTCGGCATGCTAGATAAGTTAAGATCAATTTTTGCTTGTTAGAAAGCTAAAAGGTTATTTTATTGAATTAATTCGAAAGCTCGTATCCGGAGTTTAAATTTCAGAAAAAGAGAGAAATTTTCTTCAAGGATACACTTTATTTAAAAAACAAAAGATACGACGTTTCGCTCACAGAGTTTCTTCAGGTACCTAATTATATAGGTTACAATTTTTTACAATAAAGGTTATGCTATCAATATTGTCATGACTAAGAAAATCCTACAATAAGATACGCATACTGTCGAAAAGTATATCTAAAATTTTGTATTAAAAATTAAAAATTATTAAATGAGAAGTATCAAGTAGAGAGTAAGGGGATATTCATAAGGAAAAAACGTAATTTTGAAAATTCAAAGTTTAAATTAATTGAAAAATAAGATATAGGATAAAGCGCAGGGTCTTACTTAAAGTATATAGTAATAATTTAGTCAGTCCCTGGGATAAAGTTAATTAAAATTTATAATCAAACCAGAGCAACGTTCATTTTCCTTCTATGTACGGGTCCTATCACTTTTCTTTCTTTAAATGTAGCGGAAATTATTGCGTGTAATATCGACCATTTGATATTAGCCGAACTGTGCGCTATAACTAGAAGTGTTCGACTCGGAGAAACTGATGGTGCCTTATGTATGTTCTTTTGATACGTGAACAAAATGATGTCCTACCAAACGATATTGTTTCTCCAATGTAGGATTGGTGGCTTGCGCATATTGTGCAGTTTATTCTGTATATCACATTTTTCGTTTGACAGAGTTTTCTTTCATGCAGGATATCCTTGTGCAGTATTTGCATGTATCACAATCCTTTTTGGAGACAGTTTTTATTTTAATTTGGTGGATTGAAAAAATTCTTCTGAGGGGTTTTCCCGAGTAGAAAGAATCTCATTTTAACTTTATTTAACTAATTCTAACTTTTTAGGACTCTTCTTTATGTGTAGTGCGAATTATATATAACGACCTACAGATTACAGATTACAGCACTACAAATTACAGAGCCACTATAATGGCTCTGTAATCTGCTCTTCTGTATTCTTCATAGCGCTCTTTTGGTTGACATTGGTGCGTGTGCATCAAATTGACAAAAGGTACCACTGTGAATTTCCTTGGAGAACAATTTTGATTCGAATTTGTTGTTTTTGTTACCCAATTGTAGAGTCTATAAGAAAGGCAGTTTTCCCCGTTTTATTTAATAAAATCATGGTGTTTTATAAATTTAATTTATACTCCATAAAATTATCATTAAAATATTAATTTTTTTATTATAAGACGCGAATTATTTTATAATAATAATAATATATTAAGCGTATATTATTTCAAGTAAAAAGAATCAACAAATTTCGGGATGTACAAAAATACACTGATACAAAAAGAGTAATGTAAAAAAGAGAAACATTAAGTGGCATTATAAAATACGTGTCATAAAAGGTATAAACGAATTATTGTATTGGTAGTACGGCAAAACATTTTATCGTCTGTTATAGCTAGCTAGGAAGTTTGGCATGAGTGGATTAAGAATATGGTTAGTGTTAGTTATAATGCATTTAGGAAAATATTGGTGGATTATTTTAACCAAATATCATCAATGATAGGAATGCAGCTTGCAGTTTGTACAACTTAAGCCACAAATAAGAGTATGGATTTGAAGACGATTTAGAAGGATTTTATCAGTCTCTGTAATGAAACCCACGTAAATGATGGAACCATAGGTATGAACACTGAGAACCATAGATTTGTACACTGTTATGAGTTGTTGTTTATCAAAAATGGGTTTGAGTATTCTGAGCAGGTAGAAAAGTTTGTTTGCTTTTTTAAGACAATAGGATATGTGAAAAGACCAGTTTAGGTTTTTGGAGAAATAAATACCTAAAATTTTGAGGTTATTGGTACCCTATACTTTAGTTATATGTTTCGTTAGTTGGTAATCTTTAGAACGATACATTTTGTAACTGTTAATTGGCGTACACAGCAACTTATTTTTTTTATTTATACGCGAATTTAAAAACAACGCGAATTTAAGTTTCAATCAACTTAGCAACGATGATTTTAAACAAACGAATATTTATAAGACGTATAATTGGTTAAAAACATTTCCTTTTATGATCACTGAAAGTTTAATGATAACGTGATCAGGAAAAGGTACGATAGGTGAATTCTATAGTGATTATCCTGGTAATAAAATCAATTAATGCTAATTATCACGATGCAGAGCTCAATGTTCATATAATTAATTCATGATTATGAAGTCTAGATAGGTAATGTATATCTCAATCCATATGCATCTGTGTAATGTAATATACAGGAGTTAAATGAATAGGCTATAAGGAAAACAATAACTGATAAACGGAATAGAATATTCTTATTATGCATTCTTAATGAGTTAGTCCAACAGCGTACCTTCCCATAAGACTTCCCTTTTTATATATGCGAACTCAATTTTTGGCACGGATATATCTTTGCATAATATCAATGTAAAACATCCCCTCGTTATGCGACCAACGACCCCGTAAACGTTTGGCATTTTACCCGGATTACGATCCTATCGCTTGCAACTTTTCCAGCTACATTTTATGAAAATTGAAATGATTTCCATTTTTAATTTCACTGTGAAAATATTAACTTATAGGCGCATGTATTTGAAATGTACCCAGAGTGATGATTAAGTAGAATATCGAATTTATCACCCCTTGGTATCTTAAGGGTTAAGTAACAGCTTATTAGTCATCTCTCGACACGCGTGTAATCATAAAGGAATATAGCGTTTAGGTGTTTTAAATTGGGCAAGGAAATTATGGTAACTGAGATGAGATCATAGAGATATAATATTTACATCTCTATGGATGAGACACAATAATCTATCCGGTCACCTTACATAATTGCGTCCTGATTAATATTACATAAGCGCGATCCTGCGGTCTAAACTTTTATTTAAAAATACAAATTTTTGTCTCTTTGGACTTAATCATGTAGACAATAGTGAAATAATCAGTCAGTCATTCAATTAAATTATAGTTAGACACGGGGTTGGTTCCTGAGTTGAGTTCATGTAGCTCAGTTATCAGTTCGCCAGTAATCAGATGAATATCTAGTCATTCAGTTCGCTACTTTCCTGTCTAATATTGATTTTAGGTGACAATTTGGAGATTAATATTGCTTCATTCAAAACGCAATGTCGTGTGGTCGTGTTCGACACCCAGTATCTTTGTGATGAATTCTTCTCTGCAAATGCTTCTATGTTTACGATGCTTTTTTAATTAATTTTAATTAATTTTAACCAACATATTTAATAATGCTGCTTAGAGAAAGCCTCTACTTTATATTACATAAAGCTTAAATTAATTTATATAGAGTATAATGTCAAATAACTTTGTTACATTTTAGAAGTCGTATAACAGAGTAAATTGTACTATTAATAATAATCGAACTTTAGTTTGAAGTCGAGTTGACTATACTATTAATCTCTGATGATAGTATTTATACGATGCTTTTTTCTTTCCTCGCACCAGGCTTTATATAACCGTATTGTCCCTTGAATAGTTTTAGACAGATCTTTACTGAAAATGCAAGAAGTCAGATGATCCATCATTTAAAAGCATTCTTTTTCAATTCATTTATATTGAGATACAATTCATTACAACGAAGTATCGTTGATGGACAGGAACTACAAGCATTATGAGGAGATAAAAACTGAAATAGTTCTTAATTAGGAAGTAATTAGAAGAGAATTCTTTATTTTACAGATGTAAAGAAAGAAGAGAATATGACAAATTGAATAGTACACCCAAAATATAATATCCTTATCTCCGCCAGGTGAAGTTCAAATTGTCATAACGACGATGTTCACTGGGTGTTTTTAATAATTCTTTTACTAAACTAAATAAAAACGAAATGCTATTTAATAATATATAAATTTCATAATCAAGTATCAAACATAGAGTATAATAATACAGAGAGTATTCACCTTTAAAATACAGAAACGCATATCGATGGCTCTGCCAATTTCCTATCTCCGCCATTATAAAACCACCAGTTATTATACAAATTGACGTCACTCCTGAGAACTCCTTCTTTGATTTCAACAATTCTTAAATATTTAGAAAATCCTCTTTCTGCAATTTCCTTCAGTGAAAGAATTATTAAAATCAGAGTAGGCGTTTATGAGTGACGTCAATTTGTAATTCGTACTTGTTTCTGAGTAGGATTTCTTCTCGTAAGAAAGATAATTTCTTTGAATTTTCTTTTTCATTATTAAACCAACTTTAATGCATTGTTATCTGTTGGACAGAGTAACATTATGAGGTTTTATAATGGCGGAGATAGAAAATTGTGCTCGCTGTTGGCACAAAGTCATCGATATGCGTTTCTGTATTTTGGAGAGTGAATACTCTCTGTATTATTACTCTATGGTATAGAGTGTGTTTTCTCGTTTAATAAAATATTTAACAGAATTATGTATATAAAAATCACTAGAAAATATTCAAGCTAATTTTCTATCAATTAAGAAAAAATAGTTCTGCATAAATTAATTAATTTTGTATCATTAAAAAGCGCTCCTTTTATACTTTAATTGAGTAAAAGAATTTTTTTAAAAATCGGCCATTGAGTTTTGTCACTATTTTGACAATTTGAACTTCACCAATTTATAATGAGTGAGATAGCGTTTTCTATCGCTTTGATATAGGGATAAATCAATATGTCCTAGCAAGTGGTCACTTAACTGTTGCGAAACGCAGACATTGAGATGGACTGGAAGATGATAAGAACACTCCATAAATGTTTATAAAATATTTTGTCAATTTTGTCGATGTATTTTAATAAAAGATAAAATAATTAGGGAATATTTTCGGAATTTACAATAGCATTTATTTGATTATTTAATGATTATATTCTTCATACAATACCTACTTGCCTTGAATATTTCATTTGCATATGAATTAAACAATAAATCATATTCTCGATTGAGTTGGTACACAGCTCTCCTCACTTTCTTCTTAAATGACAGACTCTCTGCTAATAAATATTTGCCTGAGGCAGGATATTACTTTAACAATTCCAAAAGACACAATTCCTCGGAATAGGCCTAATAAATTCTTAGAAAAAAAACAAAAAACACATTAAACACTAGTGGAAAGATTTCTTTTCTTGGTATAAAGGTTCGTAATTATTTTCTTCGGCTTTCATTTATCAAAAATCTCATCTTAATATAATTCCTGATATTCAACATACTATATTTTTAATCTGTTTATGTGCCAGGACACAAAACATCTTAGAGAAGATACATTTTCAATGTGATTTCTATGATCCTAAGATTAAATTTGATACCTGTTTCACATATGTACATAGAATCCATCACAAATGAATACCTAAATAAAATTTTTAGAAAAATACATGACATGTTACAGCTAAATTTTATAAATAAATTGTTCATGGAAATCCCTTTCTGTTTCTCAACTATTACAAGATTTACATTTGTCTCCCACAACGTCGCCTTATGCCATAGATCTTTTTTTACTACTTACTAAGTCAAGAGTAGTGAGACACTACACCTGAAACGTGTCCTGAGATATAAGGCCTCCCTCAGCAGCCATAGAACAG
>JAYJLU010815567.1:0-11226 GCA_036873645.1 Minona dolichovesicula
GGTGACATTGTAGAATTTTAATAATGAAGGAATTGTTCCATTATTAAGGCTGAAGTTGAAAATTTTGGTGAGAGGAACACATAATTATAGACATTAAGCGCTCACCATTGTAAGAATTATCATAAAGAATACAGGCGTTTAGTAGAGTCGACAATTTGAAATTAGTGGTTTTATAATGGCACTAAGATGGGGATAGGAATTAGTCAGCCGAGTTATTACAAAACCATCGAATTACATTTTAATATCTTGAGAGTCAAAACTCTGTGTAACTGTTATTACTCTATGATTTTAATTGTATTAATTGTGAGAACAAAACCAAGTATAATTTTAGTTGGTAATTTTATTTCAAGATTACCTACATATAGTAAATAAATGAATTATAATTGAATGGATTTTCTAGTAACTTGTTATCATTTATTATTAGATGTTGTTTTAAAATCAGCCTAGGTCTAGCAAAATGGTTTACATATATGTACTTAATAAGTGCGTTTTAATTGAATATCCTGTTGCGTTGAAGATTAAAATATATCTTGCTCCGACCATTGGTTAAAATGACGGAGTCTTTATTTTAGTTCGTTTATTCTTAATCAATTCTAAATAATTTTTACTGACTGAAGTTAAGAATTCCAAATTAAAGCCGTCAAACCATTTACTACACGAATTGTGAATCTGATAGGTATCGAGGTATTATTTCAATTAAAAATAAATTAATAGGCATTTGAAATTATGAGTTTTAAGTCAACATAGACTTTTACTTTGTGATACAACAAATTCAATTGCTAGTCTACATATGTAGATCAATATAGCCGTTTTTAATTTATAATTTTGATGAGCTGTCTTTATTTTTTCTGCTTATAAGCGTAAATCCTATTTTTCCCCTATTTGCTAAACAGACTAGTATACATAATCCCTCATTATATTAGTCGTATTTATAATGTCCAACGTGGATTATTACTCTGTATCTCTGTTAGACAATCAAATAAACGAAGGAATCAATATCTATGTGGCTAAATATGAATAACAAATTCATATTGTCAGCATACGGCATTTCTCCTGCCTTATCATCGAATACTAATCATAATTCATTCAATTATATATGGTATAATAATACTTAACAGCCTGAATTATTATCCATCATCTATAATTTACAGAATAATGTCAACGACACAAGCCTACCTACCTACTAGAAATTCTCCACAAAACTCTACTATCAAGAGAAGTCCACAATGCATTGATAATCGGGCTCAATACTGGAATATGACAAACTTTCAGTTTTTAGCGAGTCCTATGCAATAATTACTGCATTTCAAATCCAATAGATCTTCTCAATTCAGCTAAATTTAATAGGTATCACGTCCACTAAAATTATCCCAACTAATTAATTACTCAATGAGAACCAAATTATTTTCCCGCTTAATTATAATTATTATTAAACGTAAAGGTGGTAGCTGCAATGGTTACTACAACCTGACTTGACGTTATTACTTTGTATAATTAGATGAGCAATATCATAATATAGAGAATCAACACACAAAATATGAATTTAAACTATAGGTGTCTACAAGAAACTGTGTCAAAAAAGTAACAGTCAAAAATGAAATTTTAAACGACAATTAAACCAAAAAATGAAAGGAACGTTAACCCGAATAATCGTGTTGCTAATACATAGAAACTATCAATCATAGGTTATATAAGCATCCTTCCTCAAGTAGATAAATCGATAAATAACGATAAATATCCAAATGAGTTTTATAATATGTACCTAAGCTCCCCCCAAAAGTTCAATTTATGCACAATGAAATATATTACCTATAGGCCTATAACTAAAAATCTTCATAACCTTCACGACTAAAAACAATATTTTCTTTTACAGTCAGTCAAAATCTTAATAGTACTTTGAATTAAGTCAATATACCTACCTACTACATACATCTCTGTTCAGAACATATAGTGAAATATGTGTTATTTTGCCAACAATTTATTCAAAGGTGATAAATTGGGAATAAATATGTAATTATGTAGCCTATACCTAGTATATAGGTAAATGGAATCATTATAAGTTCCACAAATAAATTGTCAATTTTGGTATTTTAGCATTGTGCAAATAAATTTACATTGTCAATTTTTTTCACACACTCGATTACCCAGGTTAAAAATAATATTAAGTAAGATATTTTTATTATACAACAATCTAAAAAACAATTTACCCATAATTGCCATTTATTCATACCACTGAAAATAAAATTTCACAAATGAGAATAAAATAAACTCAAAATGAGAGAATTAATTTAAGAAATGTCAATAAAAATAATTGTTAGTAAAACTTTTGTATTGTACCTAGATACTAGGTAGATTATTTCATTTCATTTTTTCTTATGGACAGTATTACATATATCCTTATTTGTTTTAATTTTAGATTTAAAGGATGATCAATATCATCGGTATAGAAATAGGTAACTGCCAAAATATTAGTCTAGAATTATTAAAGAACAGGTTTATGTTGTATTGTATCGTATAATGGTCAATGTGAATCCTATTAGAAAATATCAATAAGTATATATAGGTGCTCACATATAGAGATAAAGTTTCATTCATATTGGGATGCTTTGTAAAATTTGACTTGCCATCTGGACATGGTAGTAATAGTGGAATGGTTGGCTTATCTGCAGAATTAGTGCTTGGATGAAAAATCTGGAAATTACTACTACCTTCAGTTTTAACCAGATTCATTGAATTGGAGGTTGTATCTGTGCTTGCTAATTTACAGCCCTTTTTGAAAAATTGTCCAGCAGAATTTCTAGGACGGTTTTTTGCATGCAAATGGCGTGACTCATGCAAATATCTTTTTCTGTTTCTAGGAATTCGACCATTAGCCTCTAATTTGGCCCGAGCTTCTCTCCGTTTTAAAATTCGAACATATTGTTTAGGATTAACATAAAATGGTTCCCTTTCATCATGATTATGAGCACAAGGTATTGTGGAATTGCAACAATTAGGGCGGCAGACAATTTCTGATTGGTTGGAATATTTTAGTTTTGACTCAGCGTCAGACACAAAATCTTTGGTGTATACAGAATTAACAGAAACTGGTGACCCACCTTTATTAATATCTTGAAGCAATAAATTTGTTTGAAGAATATCCATTGCTTGCATAACAATATTAGATTGTGGATGTTTTTTTCCTTCATTAGAAGAACAAAAGTGGTTTATTGGTGGAACAGTACAATTCCTAAAAGTAAAGGATTCATATGTAATGAAATGTATTACAAAATTATGATTAAGCCAGATTGATAGCATAAATACTTTCAAAATAAACTGGTATTGACAAAATTCCCTTAGAATCATCTATACAAACTTAAAATATATAAAATCAATATGTACATCAATTAACAATGTTTTTAAAAACTGCTCAACTCAGGTCAACTTAACTCAGACATATATATATAATTGGTTAATATAAATTTGTTTAATTATACTGCTACATTATTTAGATATATATTATAATCAACAGAATATTTAACTAATTTTGAAAATTTATATTAACTATAGTAAGTTAATACCCTAATATTTGGAAGACCTGAACTTTCAACATAAAAAGACTTTTAAACTTTACTTTTGATCATACATTATATCTGGAAATGGTTTAATTGAACTTATTTCTGATATAATTTCATTTCAGTTTCATGTTAGTATGATATATAGTAAAGAAACAATCAGCATTTTTGCTCAAGTTGTTCTATCATGAGAATGATAGAATAATATATTATATAGAATGATAGAATAAATATTCCCATTGGTTAATAGATTTGGATATAATTTTATTTAAGTTTCAAAATGGTGTCACCTTCAAAATTATTGAGCAGCCAAGCAGCTCAGTGGTTAGAGCAGCATCCACCTGTAGTCGGAAGGTAGTGTTCGATCCCTTCTCTATGTGTTGTAAAATATTAATGTTAAACTTCACTTCTGTGAGTATTACTGCTTGGTACCTGTGCCAGAAGCAGGTTTAAATGCTCTCTGGGGCCTAAGCACTGTTCTATGGCTGCTGCGGGAGGCCTTATATCTGAGGACATGCTTCAGGTGTAGTGTCTCTCTACTGATTTGATAAAAGATGTGATTTGGAATTTAAGCTTTAACTAAATAATGTATATTGATCATGCTATCAAAAGTAATAAAACAACACTTTTAATAGTAAATTTAACAATTAAGGTTACATGGAATAAGATGCTAAAATGAATTTGACATTTCTTATAGCAAAATTAGAATGTTTATTTTTTACATATTAGATTTTTACAGTGCATAATATGCAGCTATCGACTCCTGTAGATAGCCTGCCAGTGCCAGAATACATTTGGGACATTAAGACATGCATTTTCAATTAAATTCTCAGCAAACAAATCGATGTATTTTATATATGGGAAAACCATAACTAATATTTTGTGTGAAAATATACGCCCTGAATAAAACTCATTAGAGATGACCATTATATGCAATTAATTATCTATTACATTTTTGATATAAATTGAGATATTCAGCAACACAATATCTGCACAAGCGCATAAATATATTGAAACAAAATAAATAGTTTCACTACATTTAAACAATTTAAAAAGTATATAGAATTATTTTAGTTTGTAACTCGAAACTGAAGTTACGGCCTATAAGTTTTGATTTCTGTGATGTTATCAAAAGGGAAACCTTTATATAAAAACCTGGAAGAAATGAAAACTTTTCAACTTTCAAAACTTTCAAAGCTTGATCTTAAAACTTGAATTTTTGATTGTGTCACCTGGCATAAAATTGATAAGTTATATCAACAGGCAATGGTTTTTCTGTGTAATTACATCTGCTGATTTTAAAACTTGACTACCGTAAGAACCTAAGAATTAACATGACATGAATTAACCGAATTAACCGAATTAAATTCATAATATAAAATAAAAAAATTATAATTGAAAATATACCACACGTGTCTAAATGCATTAGCATCCAAAATTCAACTATAACCAATATTATCAATACAAGATTTGATGCAGGGAGTGGTTTTTGCTTGTCATAAACAGTTTGATAAATTCGATTGGTGATCAAACTGAATATATTGCATTCGACTCTTATCATGAGTGCTATATGAATCTATCAAACTGAGTTTATGCAAAGATCCTAAAGTACTTGATTTTATATTTAAGTTATTTATAGTGCTTTTTATTCAAATTATACATTAGACCAAATTAATTATTTGCATACCTACACTGCTTTACCAATAAAATAAATTATAAATATGATATATATACCCTTTTTGAATAGAATAATGTTACTTAGAAGTAACATTGATAATTTTTCAGATATAAATATATTGTTTATAATTTAAATAAATCAAACAAAGTTAAATATTTTCAAGTACATTTGTATTCAATTTTCTTGTTTATTTGCATAATTACTCACTTGCTCAGGTTCAGGTCTCTTTCAGTAGGTTCAGTTCAGTTCTAATCCTTACACTGTATTATGCATAAAACAAAGGTTCTTTGAAAACCCTGCCCATTAGCACAGGGCCTTAATTTAATGGCAGTGACTATTCAGACATCCGTCCATTAATTTGTAAAAATATTCTGGATATTTAAACAATGAGCTCAACAGGAATGTAATAATACATTAATGGCTACAGCTATAATATCAGTATATTTCATTATACTTATGAATATATATTATAAGAAAGGAATGCAGATATAATCAAATATTATAGATCCTCTATAATATTCTTTAGGTTTTAGCTCAGAGAAGTATATATATATGTCTAGTCAATATTGTGATACCCAAGATAATATGACAGAAACTTAATATTTTCAAAATTTTATTTAGTAAACTAGATTTGAGATAAAATAGGTATTTTAGATAATAATATTAATAATAAGTCCAAATTATTTTTACAAATTAATGGACGTACATCCGAATAGTCACTGCCAAATACAATAGAATTAAATATTTTAGAATTTTAATATTTCAACAGGACCTAAAAATATAATTATCTTGGAGCCCAATTACCAACCAACTAGTCTGGCCCATTTGCTAACTTGTTAAATAAGTATTATTTAATTTCTACTAATCTATTTTCTTCTAAACTAATTCATTAACTTACTAAAATGTAAATGATTTTTATAAGATAACATAATCTCCATACAGAGCTAAATTTGTATTATATATATACATATATATACATATATATTGTACTATATACCTTATAATGATTTAATTGGTTAAAAAACACAAAAAGCTTATTAAATGATTTTATGGTTTGAATGTTTAGAATCACTCATTATTCAATTAGGTAAGGCATTTGGAACTTCAACAATCCTCGACTTTTAAAAATATTTAGATTTAAACCTATATTCTACTTGTAATTCTATTTAACCTAAAAATGATACAAACAATAGATGTTCAATATCTTAAGTGACATTTTAGTGACATTGTGTATGCATTTCATAATAGATTACATAAATTACACTCCCTGTGACTGGCTGAATAATATGATTTTGTCACTTTATTAGGAAATAAAATACTGCAGATAGCTATTGTATTCATTTATTGGCAGCACAACTATTTATTTTAAATTAAGTGTGCATATCTATGGTGGTTTATCCATTTAACATTTCCATATTTCTTTGTATAAATGTGAGGCTAATTGAAATACATGACATTCCTGATTATGTTTTCTATACTTCTTTATTATAGATTGGTCTTTGGGGGATTCAAAAATCAGTAAAATTGATAGTTTTTGCATATAATTATTTGGATTTACTACAATGAATATTAGAAGTATATTTAAACCAAAATTATTACGTGGAACATCAGCAATTGTTACTGGTGGAGCTACTGGTATTGGAAAAGCAATATCACTTGAATTGGCTTCATTAGGTCAGTTAAATATTTTAAAATGTGAAAATTATTTTTGTTCTTCAAATAGTGACAATTTATTATTGACAGAAAATGCTAAATAACAATTATTTTAGGTTGTAATGTAACAATTGCATCTAGGAATGAGGATAAATTGAAAACAACTTGTGACCATGTAAACCCTCATCTAGCCAAACAGAATTACTCTCAGTTGAACTATAAAGTGTGCAACATAAGAAAAGAAAAGGATGTAAGATACTGTTTTGAATTTCTATCCCAAACCTTGCATATACAGTGCATCCATAAAATCTCTCAACAACTTTAGTGAATAACTGCATCTATTATTCTATATTCAAGTAGTTAATCAATTATTAATTGATTATGATTACTGATGATTGTTTTTGATACAGCTGAATTGCAGAGACATGGAATATATTGATTTTTTAATATTATTGTCACCCTTCTTAATACCTAAGTACAATAAGTTTATATACTCACAACATTTTAGGTTGTTGATCTAGTAAAGCATGTAATTGAAAAAACTGGTCGTTTAGATTTTCTAGTTAATAATGGTGGAGGTCAATTTCCCAGTCCTCTTGAAAATGTCTCTCTAAAGGGTTGGAATGCTGTGGTTGAGACAAATTTGACTGGAGCTTTTCTGTGTTGTCGAGAATGTAAGAGTAATAAAATATTTTAATGGAATTAATGGAAGTACATCTCAATAATAAATGCATAGATCCTGATGATCATAATTCCTTTTCAGCTTACAATCAATGGATGAAAGATAATGGAGGCTCCATTGTCAATATAATAATGGATATTTATAAAGGATTTCCTGGAATGAGGTATGTTGATAGACAAATTTTGATTTATATGATTTTTTGTATGTGAAAATGTATGATTAGGATGGAAGGTATATTTGTTGAACCACAAATTATTTATTATGCAGGCCACATTTCGAATCTCTCTGCAGAACCGCCCAAATTAACGGAATGATTTGAAAATTTGCATGCAAAAAAATGACATTTGTCAAACTAAGACAAATCCGTTGTCTATTTTTTGGCTGATTGCTAGGAAAGCCACAATTGCCACAAGCAAGCACTAAAAATGTTTGTTTAAGCTCCGATAATGCTATTTTAACCTTCATCGATTTTAATGAAATTTTGACATAAGGGGTATTTAAGGGTTAGGCGTAAAATTCCGTTGACTATTTTAGTGTCCAGTTGGGGATCAGTATTGCACCCGATCAAAAATTCATTATTTTTCAATATCCAGCATATGACTGGATGTATTTTGCGTATATTTGTTGAGTGGCGGATTGCTATGTGTTTTTTTATTGCCTACCAACGGAGGTAAAATCACGATCCAAAGTTGTAATCGTGGAGGTGACGGTGTCACATTTGGAACGAGCTTTAAGATTTAGGGCTTGAAGTTTGAAGAACACATTAAAAAACATCTGTAAATCATCATTCTTCATTCGCAACCTTCGTCATATTCACAGTCGCATTTCAGAAGACACTACCAAAAGCATTATCAGTGCATTTGTGTTCTCTAGAATTGATAAATGTAATACATGATTTCGCTCGCATGATTAAACGATTTCGCTGACATTCTCTTATCATGGATGTGTGTTACGTGAGCTCCACTGGCTTCCCATCCGTAAACGTATCGACTTCAAGGTGTGCTGCCTTGTTTTCTTGGTTTCAACACGGGAACATTCACTCTTTTTGAACGGTGGTGTGTTTGGGTCGGTTGTATTCTCTCTCTCCTTGTGACTTGTGTCCATTGCGATCATTCTTACTACGACTCAATAATTGATCTGACTATTTTCTGTTTTCATTCAGTCATTCAGCCGCAGCCCGTGCCGGAGTAGAGACTATGAGCAAGAGTCTGGCAGTGGAGTGGGCTCCCAGTGCCGTCCGCATAAACTGCATAGCACCGGTAATGAATAGATTATTCTGAAATCAGCATATACTAACTATGTATACCGTTAGTGAAAAGATGATATTGAGAAATAAGCAACAAGTCTACATAATCTTAATTTCAGGGAGTGATTTACTCAGAAACCGCTGTGGCTAATTACGGAGAATTTGGTAAACAAATGTTTGAGGAATCTGCAAAAAAGACTCCGCATAAAAGATTGGGCCGCCCCGAAGAGGTAGGGCTTATTTTAATATTTATGAATTTTGTACTTATATATTATCTAACAAATTATTGATTTTTTACATTTACGTATACATTGCGCCATATCAAATATGTCTAAAACTACAGTAGGGAAGGGAAGGGGACATCTGGATCACTTGCAACTCTTGGTTACCCCCACTTTGGTTATCAGGTGGGGAAAGGGGAAAAATTGGGGACGGACAAAAAACTTTTCTTGATATATAAATAGTATGTAATATGAAAAGCTATAATAAATAATATAAAGGAATTTTCAATAGAACCTAAGTCAAAAAAATTGAAAACCCTGTGTTAACAAGTAATTTTTGATGTTCAGTCATTTGGAGCCAGTGATTACACCCGGCGTCCCACAAGCTTCATCACTATCGCCCTACCTCTTTTCGCCTTGTATGTTTTTGTTCTCCACCCATTATATCCAACATAACCAAATTTGCTGATGATTTCAATTTACTTCTTGACTATACCAGCGACAATGATTTCGAACTCTGTAAAAATGAAATTGATAATACTATCTCATTCTGCGGTGCGGACTCAAGAAACTTAGTCTTAATATATCTTAAACAAATGTCGTGTTTATTTCCTTTAAAGTTTTAAGTTTAATCTTCCTTTAACTGAGTTTGTTCCCGTAATTTAGGACTTATTTTTAATAATAAATTACCTAGCCTGGTTGAACTATTCATATTGACCACATTTGCAAAATCATAGCTAGACATATTTATTGTATCTGTATTCTAAAACCAGTTTTTATCTCATTCTTATTTACAATAGCCTTATTAGGTTCACTATGGTTCTCCTGTTTTCTGTAGTTTAAATAACTTCTTAACGTTTAGCTTAACAAACTTCAAACGAGATGTCACAGAATAATTTGTGGCATTGATTGTCAAGAAAACTGTCTAGGCAGTATTGATGACAGGAGAAAAATTCTTTCATTTTTATTAAAGAATTTTCTCTAATCCCAATCATATTTTACCTGAATATTCTCCTCGTAGACTTACTTATTCTAATCACTTCAATATCCCTTACTGTCGGACCATTCGTAAACTTATTTCTGTTTCACGTACTCATCTGTATTATATTATAACTCCATCATGACTATTTAATCTTTCTCAATGTGTTATTTTCATTATTATTTTATCCATTTACAGTTCTGCTTTTTTGATTCCCAGTCGTATTACAACATTTATAAATATACATATATGTACTTACTTACTTACAATACTTATAGATAGCTGCTGCTAGTACATTTCTTCTGTCTCCTGCTGCGTGCTACATCACCGGACAGACCTTGTATGTGGATGGAGGAATCAGCCTGTATATGCCACAGGGCTGGACTGTACCGGGTAAACATTTACTTCATATAATTGGAGTTCAAATTTGCATTTTCGAATTGCAAAGTTGTAAATTTTGGTTCTAACACCATTAACTTCAATTTATGACAATTCCATTCATCAATATTTAAGAATTAATTCCTTCTTATAGCTCATAGACTGAATACTATCTTTATCTATTCCTCCATTTGTGGGCTTTTTGTCAAATATCCGCACTGTAGCCTCTCTATTTCTAATACAGGTGGAGCCCCTCAATAGCGACCTTTCCAAAATAATGAAAGAAGGTCGTTATAGAGGGGTTATGTAAAAGCAAGGCTTCCATAAGATTGCTCAATAGATACTCCAACTGCTATTTCTCCTGATAATTCATTAAGTCGTTATTGAGAGGCTCCACTATATATATCTATATACGTTAGCAAATATATATAGAATATATATGTGTGAGCACTATCACGGTATTATTATCAAAAAGAAGAAATAGTCTCAATATTTGGCAACGCGTTTCTTGTTTTATATAACAATATTCATGAATATACATGAATATATATGAATATACATGAATATATATGAATATACATGAATATATATGAATATACATGAATATATATGAATATACATGAATATACATGAATATACATTCCATATGTGTTGGCCAGCCGAATTAAAGCTTTGGTATCGGATGAATGTCGCAAATATCAACGTTTACAAGAATTGAAAGCAATCGATCCTATTAAACCTCAAATATCCTAAATCACTAATAGAAAATGCAATCCTCTCAGATAATAACAAGAGGAATGATAAGACTCCAATTATATCTATGAAAAAATGTTTA
>JAYJLU010815678.1:0-11224 GCA_036873645.1 Minona dolichovesicula
CTACTGCAATTTTGTAATGGAACTCTTCCGAACTATCTATATTATTTTAGTGGCTTCTTAATCATATAGCAACATCATATCTAAGCAGCATTCACTATAGCTTCCATGATTTTTCCTATGTTATGTAGTATGTATTTTGTACCTTCTTTTTATCTATATTATGTTTATGTTAATTTGCGCGCACTTTGAATTTATTTATATGTAACTCTTGGATGATTAGTCCAAGGTACTTTGTTTTATTTGTCTTTTTAATAGGTTCACCATTTATCTTCAGATTGAGTATATTAATTTTTGTAATCTTAATTGGAGGTCACCAACTCGATCACTTTCGGGTGCCTTTTGGTGTCCTTTTTAGAATTTTTCTAAATAAAACTACTTTTATTATTATTATATTATTATTATTATTATTTTATAATTATCGTTTTGATTTCTCAAGAATGATTAATATTTAAACTATTAATAAACATGATCTACAAAATATTGAGAATAAAAGACAAATTTAGAGCAACAATAAATATATTAAAATATATATATATAGTTATATTATCTATATAATCTAAATGCGAATAAATGTTAGAATTAAAAATTTGTACAATTTAGGATTTAGACAAAGAAAATTTAAGATATTGTATTGATCAAGAGTTTAATATGGAAAATAACATGTGTGTGTGTACCTACCGTTTTAAAGACAAATTGATGTCATTATTATAGTATGAAAGAATTTATAGACCATATTAAACCGTTGAATATATAAAATTTACATATTATATACATACATTATATAAAAATTACATATTATTATCAAGAAATATCTGTCACTTTACCTAGGATTATAATTATATAGGTAAGTAGGTATATAATATAATGTGAAACATAGGTAAATGTGAATGTAATTGTCGGCAATAAACAAATCATAGAAATCTAAAAAATAGTTACACAATTTAGACCGAATACCAGACGTTCAATGAAATCAAAGACAACAGTTCCGATTTGTAATAATAATAATAATAATAAAATATGCGTTTATTTAGAATTATAAGAAGAGTATACCTACCTACAAGCATATAGACCACAATGAGAATATGGATCAAAAGTCAAAATAGATCATCGATACCCGCGGAGTACACCCCGACATGCATATTTTTAAAAACAGTACAGAACACAAATACAAGGGCAGGTTAAAAGATAAAAAAGAAAATAGCATATCCATACGTGAATATATACGTTACGTTACATACGTTTACGAGTTTTGATCGAGTCTATAAAAAGTGAACAATGATTTTATTCCCGGCTGATAAATTCCCATCTCTGCCATTAGAAAACTATCAATTTCAAAAGGTCACAGCTCTTCAATAACGCCTTATAAAGTCTCTGTCTCTATGTGTATATTTGTGTGATAAAATAAAAATTTAATCCAATTTAAACATATTAAAATATGGTTTAAAAAACGAAATACAATTATTTGACACATTTTAATAATAATAATAATTGCGCTTTATTCTAAATTGTCATACACAAAATAGTTCCCTACACATTTTTTGGGGGTTGTATAATAGCAATAATTATACGAACTCATATGTTAACGCATTGATACAGTCATGAAGGATACCTACGTTTCAGATAGGTTGTTCTTCTTATTGATTGATGTCAGGCCCGGCATTTGGTAGTCATGTTGTCGTGTTCGCAGACTTCTTCGCGTTGATTTCGGTTGGGAAGCAGTGGGTTTAGGACATGCTTTTGGTCTTGAATCTTTATGAATAGCTTACGATCTCCTATTCTTTGATTAGGTTTTTTTATAGTTAGATTCGTTTTGCAATATCTTGATCTTGAGTTTCTTTTACGAGTTTTTCCAGCCTATATTTGCATCATTGAAATCTGCAAAATTCCCCACCAGCTCGGACTTGCGCATGAAATTTTATTTATTATTAAGGCTTGATGGACTAGCTGGATTTCACTACTGATCGTGATGATCGAGGCCGCCCCTGCTCTTTAAGATACTCAAGGGATAAAAACAAGCTACCCGCTCAACAGGGTTTATCCCCTTAAGATAGAAATAATATCTACCCCGTCTCTCGAGAGCCGGGTAGACACCCGTTGGGACAATAGGCGCCCGCAGTTAAGTACCTAATGTATGTAATTCTTGAATTTTGTTAAATAAAATTTTATCAGTAAATGAGAGGCTGCCCACAAACACTGGATATGAATAGTTCAGCACACATACCACGAGAGATTATGAGGACAAATTGACTTTTTGTAATCAGTGGCCTAAAGATGTGCAGAAGGTATAATAACAGAATTTGCAATGACCTCTGATTGTTTACTTTAATGTGAAAAGTCTATGTTGATTACTGGAGAAATAAATTCCGAGGATTTTTATACTTTAATCATTCGTTAAAAACTGTTTTGTATCATATAGAGTATAATATTAACATTCACACAGAGTTTTGACTTTCAAAATATTGCAATAGATATCGAGGATTTTGTTAATAAATCTACCAAATTCAAATTGTCGCCTCTCTTAAACGCCTCAATATATTATGTCGATCCACAAAATTTTCAAACTCTTTTATACCGTACATGTCCCGTATTCTCTCAGAAACCTTATTCACCAAGTCTTCACCACACTGGTCACTTCCAAATTATTCTATGCTTCACAAGCCTGGTGGGGATTTTGCCAAAAACAAGACAAAGAAAGGCTGGAAAGGTTCATAGAATATGCCAAAAATGGAACTATTGCAATACCATACAGCCCTAACCTAGCCATAGTATCGTGAAAATGCGAGACAAAAACCTCTTCAAAAGCGTTGGAATCAATCGAATCCCATAGCCTCTATCCTCTCCTGCCTCCAATGAAAAACACCAAATACAATTAAACTCCGACTGGCCACCCGCAAAAGACAAGTAGCTAGTAATTCCGACCACAAAAACGTTATTATGCGTATGATAACCAATCCTCATTACTAAAACAAAATTTTGTTCTTAGCCAGAGTCAATTGTTTTCTCCTGTGTATATATGCCCATTTAAATTTTGTATCTCTTTTGCGTTTTGTCAATTGTTTAAATATACACTACTACTACTACTATTATTATCAACTTTCATTTAAAAATGTAAGTGTGTTTCATTTACTTTATTTCAATATTATCTAATTTATCATGTAAAACTTTCAGAAAATCACTGCTGATTCCCATTTAAAAATATATATGTCAGCTATATATGCTGCCTGTCGAATCCTTGACTTTTTGTCAAAATTATTATATAATTATAAAGTTAGCGCGGTTTGCATATAAAAGGCCACAACAAAGTCCTTATATTCTGTTGGCATAAATATTTTTTACATCTACATATGCAATCATCAACTAATGATAAGAGGGTCGGGTATACTATTTAACTAAGAATTATTTCGGCTTCAAAGGCGTAAATCTTAGGGCCGTATTCTAGAAAACTTGAACTTCAAGTTCGACTTGAAAAGTTTTTATTTCGTCCTGATGACCGCTAAATAGTCTACCTATTAATAACAGCGAAGAAAATCAAAACTTAATAGATTGAAGTTTTGATTTATGACTAAAATTTAACAAAATATCTAAAAAATAGAATTTTAAATAATTTTCAAGTTAAACTTGAAACTCAAGTTTCGTTCTAGAATAATCCATTTAATCGATTCTTTCGCAATATTTCGTCTTCTTATGAAGATTTAAGATATTCTGTATATATTCTTTTTGGGAGTTCTATTTCAAGAATATGATCGTAGACACATTGATAAAATTAGTGATTGCATTCAGTCAGATAATTTCTTTGCTAATAACTATAACATATGCAATACGGAGTGTATGCTTATGCATATACTCAAACAGTATTTTCGATTTTTGAATTAAAAAGAACAAGCGATCATATTGAAAGAGTTTATTTTAGATTCTTGAAGTAAAACGTCCATTCTTTACATATTACATATTATTAAAGAGATGCTTGAAAGAAAAATAAATACATGCCATATCTGAAGTTTCAAAAAATATATATATCGGTTGCAATCATATATCAATATCATATTAATCTATATATAGAATCTGTTCATTTTCGATCAGTTGTTTAAATCAAACTATTAAAATTAAATTTGTCATAAAATTAATTGTAGACTACGTGTTTGATACACTGAAAAAGATAAAAATATATCATCGATTGCTCGAAAAGAAGAAATGTTTCAATAAGAGTATATGTACAAACTATATTTACTCTTATTTACTATATAGAATAAGCACTGAAATAATAGACAAGGCCTTACAGAAGTAATAACAACGTTTCCACTATCGTGAAATAGTATTGAATTGCATGAAGTAAGCGGCAGTGGGTTGATTTGTGTAAACTTCATGATCCATAAATTGCTTGAAGTCATTCTGCTCTTTAGCAAGTCGAAGATTTTCATCAGCAGCATTCTTCAGGATTGATTTTTTGGTTCTATCCATTTCTCGTTCCATTAGAAGTCCAACTCTAGCTTGAGCACTGCGCTGGCGATCCCACTCTTGGTCACGCAAGAGCTCTTCCTGCTTCAAACGCTGAAATTGAAAATGATAAAAATGCTTATTTTGTTAAAAATAATTTTACGTTTTCCCGGATAGAGACAGATAGAAATCAATAGACAGGATCAAATAGCGATTATTGCTGCTGGTGATTTAAAGGGATATAAGGAATACAAGGATGTGATTTAGTTCATCTTGTTCCGTCGAGTCGTGGACGAGACCTGGTGACGTACATGGTGAGTCTTCTCCAAGCGTTTCGTCGGTCTCTGACCATACTAGAGATGTTGTATAGAGAGGAATTGGTGTATTTGGTGATGGTATCTTGTCGTTGGTCTTCCACGACCCCTTTCGCCTTCCATTATGCCGTACATAATATATTTCTCAAGAGAGCCATCTGCCGGTGAGATGTGGCCAAAATAGCTCAGTGTATTTTTGACTAGCATAGCTTCAAGCGTGAGTTTGGGTTTGATTTTATTGACGATTGCTTTGTTGGTTACTTTGTCACGCCAGGTAATCTTCAGGATTCTGCGCCAGCACCACATTTCAAACGAGTCTATCTTTCTTCTTTCCTAGGCTCTAACCGTCCACGATTCTGCTCCATAAAGAACAGTGGGGAAAACTAATGAGTTGACTAGTGATTTAGTAGATAGTATAAAAACCGGAAAAAATCAATTTATGGCGCGTAGCTTCGGGGTGCTTTATGGCGAGCGAGCCTATAATGTGGTCTAGGGGCGAAGGGGGTTGGGACCTAAGAAAATTAAGCGAATTTTATAGGATGACATACTTTTAGTGAATTAATAGGCGAGAGGGAGATTGAAATAAACATATGCAACTGAGTTCGAGAATGACAAAATTTATAACTACATAACTGTCAATATAACGATATAAACAATACCTCTTGCTCTTTCCTTTGGGTATCTTGAATTCTTCTGATTTCCTCTAGTTGCTCCGGAGTCATTCCTTTAAATCGATCTGGAACGACCCTGTGAGGTCCAAATGCCGATATTGCTTGGGCAGGATTTTCTGTCAATAAATCGCTGTAGAGAGCATTAGCAATTTCTGTGGCATTGTCATCTTGAGTTTGTTGGTTTTTGAGTCGGCGTCTTTCTTCCATTTCTCGAGCTAGAGCTTCATTATAATTTTTAGTTGCTGTATTTATCGCTCTTCGGCATTCTTCTTCTGCATTTGCCAATTCGCAAGCTCTTTCATCTAATTCTCTTCTCTTAAGATCGTAAAGTCTAAATTAGAGTTAACAAAGTAGATAAATTTTCGTTTTTATATCAGTGTAATTTCGTAAACACAGTTCGATAGATCCGTACGACGATCGAACTGTGAAATATTGCGTTCGACTATTGAGCTTATCACGTACGCTGTACGGATCAATCAAACTGTACTTACGAAAAGAACCTCAATTTATATTCTTAATGACTATATACCCACCTATCAGCTTCTTTTTGAGAAGAAAGTGCTTTCTGTCTCTCGTAATTTTGTTTATCAAACCAGTCTCTCATCTGTTCTGCTTGATATTTGTTGCGGGCTTTGTTGTTAAGGTCTTCCCCATCAAACTTTTGCAAGCCCGAAATAGTACACCGAGGATCATCGTCCGAAACTCTAGCGGGTTTATCTTTTTTTAAGTAATCAGGGTCATAGAGATCCCATTCTCTTCGAGAATATGGCTGCTGATGAAGAGCTCGAAATTCATTTAAAGCTTTGTTTAATTCACGAATATCAGCCTCCTGACGTTTTCCAAGAAGACACGCAATCTTATCATTTCTTACAGCATCAGCTCCTAAAATACATTGAAAGATAGATACCTTTATCGTTTATAGAATTCTAAATTAAATGTTTGGCTAATTTGGAGACTTTGAAACACATATGTGAAACAATCTTAGGGACATTCCATTCTAAGAGGTGAAAATTTGTTTTTCCTGTTCCTTTAATCTAATCTTTTAATTCGCTGGTGTCTTATTTTCATTATGAACTATATTTTTCAGAATAATAATTCCAAAAATATTTATTGATTTATACAAAACTATTGGCACAGATTTTTAATTCCATTCTAAGGGAGGAATATATCTTAAATTCTTGTGATACATACCATAGGCTTCTGATCTCTTCTTTTCTAATTCTCGGGTTTCCTGTCTCTCTTTCACTTGCTGCCGTAATGCTTGTTCATCAACCTGAAAGGAATAATACTAAATTATTAATATTATATAATAAAAAATGATTTTTTACAAAATTATTATATGAAACAAAAATCGCTCAATCTAAATAAATGTAAAGAATAAAATTTGTATTGAAAGTTATCACTTGCAATGATTGGATTGTATGTCATGTAAATTATTAATCTTTAGATATAATACAATCCAAATCAAATACATCATTTATATGACTATTGGTAAATTCTTTTCAGATGCATTTAATTAGAATCTTTCTTCTTTTGGTTTATGTTAAACAAACTGAGCTAGATAGGGCGATATGTGACAGAGAAAACAGTGATGAGCTCTGGACAACTAAAGAATTGCACCTCGCACACAAGTGAGGCAAGCTCACAAGACATTCAGCTCACTTCACTAAATCGATAACAGAATACCAATAATAAACTTCGGTATTGCTTACTAATTATTTACAAATTTATTACAACTTTATGTTAGAGCAGAAGAATTATCAATATTACTAAAATGATTCTCGCATAACAAGGAGTACTCATAGAATGGTTCAACATTATCCGAGTCTATAAGGAACAAACAAACAAACAAACACGCTCAAATATATATATATATATATATATATATATATATATAAAACAGGTACATACTTAAAATGAAGGTAAGCTACATAAGCTTTTATTTTTTCATTATGAGTTTTAGTTGTTTGTATTTAAATGTTGTTCAGTTGAATTTTCACATCCTTCATAAAGGACAAACAATCAAGGTTATAATCAATCATTAATAAAAATATGAAACCAGCAATGAAATTATTTATATAAATGTATTCATTAGTTCTAGCCTTTAGTAGATAAATTTGAGAAAGTCCTTATACATCCTAGGTATATAACTTATACAATGTTATAATACTTTTTGATAGATATTTACAATTCTGAAAATGCACTATGATAGAAAGAAATTTATAAGCATCTTATATAAGCCACATTGTTTGATGTTCACATTTGACAATCATTTAACTTTCATTTGACAATCAATCAAGAATTAGGTATTAGGAATGCCATACAAAGTAAGCAAACTTGAAAAGCTGCAATATATTATGTAAAAGATTGAATTTTCAATTAAATTATTGAAGCATGAAGAAAATCTCTCTTTACAATTCAAGTATATCTGACTAATATTTCATTATACAATCCATAGAGTAGAACAGCTTGAAGTTAAAAATGTAAATATTCTATTTAGACATTTTAAAAACAAATATTGTAATAATTTTCAAATATTTCTGTAATATTGCAAACATTAAATAATTATGAAAATTCTTAATGAAAACCAGATACAGACAAGCAGTTTGGCAAAACTGATCAGGGTCTGCATCTTGATCTGCAATGAAATTTGAGATTTAACTGATGCATAATATCTTTGATGAATGAAACATCTAAGTATCTCATCATTTTATATAATTACAGTGTTAAGATTTAGTGAAAAGGCCTGGGTTTAGTAAGCAATTTTCAAATTCAAATTAAACTATGGTGTAATGTATGCAATTGTGTTCAGATTTAGTAAAAATTTGGGTTTAGCAAACCTTTTAATCTAACATGAAGTATACATATGTTTACTAAATCCAAATATTTTATGTTATTGGATAGAGATTAGCAGAGAAAGGGATTTTATTTTTATTAAATATATATGTAAATATAAGTAAATCCTAATAAATAGTTTTTAACTGTTTGATAATATCTATAATTTATGTTTTGTTTTTATGATGAGAATGGTATGTTGAATGTTGAATTGTGTAATTTGAGATAATATATAAGGGTAAGAATATTCAGTTAATGATGTTTATTTAAATAAGAAAAATATTTAGTATTTGTTTATAATGTGATGGTTTGGTATTTTTAAATATGCTATTGATAACTAATATATTTTAGTATTTGATAACCAATGAAATGCCATATAATATCTATCTATTTAAAAATACTATAGCTCATAAGTACAACTATATTGGATAATAATATTTTCTTAAAATCTGTAATTGATAAAATGCTTTTGCATATATAAATAATTTTTATTGTGTAGCATTAAATCAATTTAAATAGAAATAATTTATATTGAAAAATAATGTAATTATCTTAAAAACAATTTAATTGTATATATTATTTAATAAAAAACTGATAAGCATTAATGTATAATAATTATGCTTTAAATGAAAAACAACCAAATATTCTTTTTATACCAAATTACCAAGACAAACCTTCTTTAGAGAAAAGTAAATTATGCTTACATTTCTAATAAACCATTATTGTAGTATATCTTTTGTATATTTTAGAGATGATTTCTATATAATAATATTCTAATTTTTGGATATATTTGGAATGTATATATCAATACATAAAATTAGTTAAGCTTTGGTGTACCAAACATCAGAATTAAAATACTTATATATTTCTGGGATTTACACATAGAAAAAAAATCATAAAATTCAGAATAGCATACCTAATTTGATATCCCAAATATCATACTTGCTTGTTAAATATCATAGAATCATTAGTAAAAATGGAATTTGTGGTACAGGGTGATCAAAAAATCTCTCCGCAGTAGAAATGCATAATAGAAATTTTAGAAATTCAATAGAAATTGCTATTCATGCAATGTATTTCACTTCTATATACTAATACGAGTAAGAATGAAGTAATTGAATTGAAATAGAACTCTAAATCGTTAGTTAGTTATATTATACGTTTGATATTATAAAAATTACTTTATTTTCAATAAATTGTCTTACTGCGGAGAGAGACTTTTGGATCACCTGGTACTAGTATGAGTTAGACTCCATGCATAAAACAAAACATGAACTTATTAAAATGTGTTGCATGAATATTATGTATATACTGTACATATATTAAGATTGTGATAGTTTTAAAACACTTCTAAGGTCATTGATTGAAGGTTGCAAGAGAGAATATTACACCAAATATTTTGGTCCAATTGACCCTATGTAAATAAGAAGATTGAGTCATTTCAGATGGAAAGATTTCCAAATTGTTCAAACGTATCATCAAACATTCCCTTACTCATCATATCGACCAGAAATTGTATGACTGTAATATAATAAGATACACCTTTATATTAGTTATTTAAGTGTTTAAAATATATAAATAAATACCCCAATTAGACGCGTTTTAGCATTGAAGATTCTGCTTTGTCTTTGTTCTTCAAGCTTTCGTCTTCTCTCTATAGCAGCTGCTTCTTTTAAGTCGATAGGCAAATCTAACTTAAACATGTTTTACGTATAGTCACTAGGATTCTAACGAACTTCGAAACTAGTTCGACTCTAATACCATAGTAACCTTCTCTTATAAACAAAATTTGTTGAAAAAAACACATCAAATTTAAGGAAAGACTAACAAATGCTTCTTAAAGAATGAAAGACTGCTTACTTGTTTCTTGTGAGACGTGTCTTTATAGAAAATAAAATGTATTCATTATTGTATTATTAGACAATAAATTTATAAAAAAGTTAACAGCTGGCATCATTTACTGATGTCCGATTTCTTTCAGTTCTGCAATTGAGCAGTATATAACCTTTTTTCGATTCTGATCGGATAAAAATAAACTAACATATTCTGTTTTTCGGAAGAGGTTGAAAGTTCTGCTCATCAAAAATGCTTTCTCTATATTTTGGATTTATTAGTTGTTTAATGCGCAGAGAATTATTTATATTATGTGTGGAAGTGGAAATAGATTGACAACTTAAACTTTCCAATTGAAATTTTTCTCCAATTTCAAAAATGTACCTATATGTCCATGATAATAATAATAATTTAAGCGCTTATTCCATGAATGAAAAAAAGACAAATATCTATTTTTCTCCATATAGATACAATTTAGAATATGTGAATTTTTTCTTTGCGCGCTTAATTTATTTTTCATCATCAATCTTCTCGATATCTTCCAAAACAATAATCATCTGAGTCGAATCTTCTTTTAGGTATAAGGCTTAAAATGGTTAGCTCTTCATCCTACGTAAATGAATAACACTAAATTACTATAATGATTGCTGTTCTAAATTTAATAAATACTTTAAACAGAAGTTACACGCAAAGATTATAGAAGGGGGGCAAGATATGACACTGGCCTATAAAACTACTCTCAAAACTATTTTTAAAATGGCGATTTCTATAAACTTGATGTAAGCAGCCATTAAAATTTCACGATCAGTGATTGGTTTAAATTCTAAAAATAGTTGACACATAATTCTGTTACTGAAATTAAAGAAGTAGTAGAAAAAAACAAAATAATTATTTTATTTTTATTGAATAATATCAATAATACTTATTCTAGATGTATAAGATACAAATTATAATATTAAAAAGTTATATCATCTGAATTATAATATGTAAATTGTATATACAAGAAAATAACATAAGCATTACGAAATGTAAGTTATATCATCTGAATTATAAAATGTAAATACAAGAAAATAACATAAGCATACAAAATTAAATGTAAATAACAGTCCAAATGAATTCATAAATCAAATGCTATGT
>JAYJLU010815900.1:0-11216 GCA_036873645.1 Minona dolichovesicula
TATCCCTGAGTATCTAATGTGTCATATACTTTTGTAAATTTTTAAACCATATTTTAATACTCAAATAAATTTTTATTTTTATTTTATTATACTGAGATTCCATCGACTATTGGAACTTTGACTCTCAGTACCTATTCAGGATGATTGTTTCAAACGATCTTATAATATTAATATATTATTATATATTATATTTATATATATAATAAACAAATATAGCTCATCAGGAAATGAACGAAATGGTAGGCAATTACGAAATGATCAAAATTTAATCACCTCCAACGAATCCTATACCTATTAAATAATAAAGTATGCGAAAATGCGGCAACCTTATGGAACATCTCCCGAATCACTTAAAACTGATACGAACACGAGACTAACTTTAAACAAACAATTAAGGATTGATATTTAAGTTCTTACACAATTAATTAGCCTTAGGGGAAAGCGGTCATTATTTTTATTATTATTCATTCTATAAATCCTTTTGTAAATCATATAATACATCATGTTTATTCTCTTAAATTCTTGCGCTTTTCTAATATTTTGTAAATTATTTAATAATGTATGTTTGCTATTTTTCATATTATGTTCATAAATGTTCATAAAAGCAGGGAACAAGCCCGCATCAGCAAGCTTATAGCCAGGGGACAAGAGGCAGCAATATGCTATAAGCATTTATGTACCCCATGTTTATTATTTGTTTATATAATGCTGTAATTAAATCTATATATTTTATTGCCTAAATAAATTTGATTGATAATTTATTCAAAAAAGCTCCTTCTCAACAATGATCATATTTTATTCATGATATTATTCCGCCTCTGCTTACATAATGGTCGGAGAATTAGTGACCCGTGCTACGTCTAGTAGAATAAATTCTTTTATTTATATAAATTCACTTGTTTAACTAAGTTTAACTATTTAGTGTGTATTTTTCTCTATGTTTTTATTTTATAGAACTTACATACTTTGAAATGATATAGTTTGATTCCCATTTTTTAATTCAATAAACCTTTATTATATTATTATACCGTTAAAGCTGTGACTGCAGTCACAGCTTCTAAGCCTCCATGTTGGCAGGATCGCAGTAATTCCATGACACCTGCGTTAATGAAACGTTGAAGCGATCATTATCTTCTATCGAGATGAAACGTACCCCGACATGGTTTGACAGGCATGTGATTCGGGACAGATCGAAGTTTTAAACACCAGGTAGATAGGGTTTAAGGCAAAAGATAATTGAATGTAATAATAATAATAATAATAATAAGTGTATATTTATATAACATGAATGGGAATCGAAACAGTAATAAGTAAAATTAAAAGCTCTGTTGATTTAGATAGATAGACATGTAATTATGAAAAACCTTTTGTCTGAGAGTTGTTCTGGAGTAATAAAGTTAATAAAGTGTTATTGAGATATGTTCACGTAAATAAAATCC
This sequence comes from Minona dolichovesicula, assembly GCA_036873645.1. Lineage (NCBI taxonomy): Eukaryota > Metazoa > Platyhelminthes > Proseriata > Monocelididae > Minona > Minona dolichovesicula. The sequence goes on from JAYJLU010815900.1 coordinate 1,440, forward strand.
ATTAAAAGAATGAGAGTTTTTAAAAGAATGCATATTCTTGATAAAAAGTTAGAGTGAAAACAGTCTCGGGGGTATAAGTTTTTATAAATATTTAATTTTCTAGTGGTCCAGAGCTATATATTTAATATTTGGAATTATAAAAATCTAACTGCGAGTATATAGACAGGGTATCATTTAAGAAATTGTGATATTCACCCTAAAAGAACTTTAACGAACAATTGTGATTTTCACCCTGAAATTTATACCTAGAAATATTTTATTTTATGCCACTATATATATAGTGGACCGGTGGACAAAGCTATATCTAACACCGGGACACATGATACAATGAAACGTTTGACGAATTTTTTGTTAGATCATATGCAGTGATCATATGTCGATTGAACGTGCATGAGTTTGAGTTAGTGAGTTAGTTAGTTAGTTTGAGTTAGTCAAAAGTTTCATGAAAAGATCACATGATTCTGGATTCGGATTCGGATCTGGATCTGGATTCGGCCTATATAAATTTTTATAATTAATACAAATATTTTATTTATGCATAAAATCGAGAATTACTCGCAGCAATACTAAATTGGTTATATACATTTGTCTATCAAAAGGAATTTTCTCAACTATAGTTCTATACTATACTTTAACTCAAGTTCTATTGTGGAAATGGGTTTTAACATTGAATTTCATGTTATCCACTCAATAAAACACTCCACTCCCTTTAATTTCAATGTTTAATAATTATTATTGCCATGTATCAACACAAAAACGCTTGATAGGTCAGTATTGTTAACTCTCTATTTATTTAATGATCTGTTTATTTATTGATATTTTATAAACTGATATGATGATAAGAAATTATTATTTTTATTTAAGTAAAGTAATTTAAATATACTGAGAACTCTCTTATTGTTGCATTCTACGCATGCGCAAACTCTGTAGAGGAAGCTACATATAAATCTTTGTTAACCGTCCATATTCAGTAGACTTTACTGTTAGGTGCGTTAATTGTGTGCAATCAAATTTTTTAAATTGCTATCCCTATTACTTAGTTCAACTGTCTTGAGTCTTTATAATATCATTTGTATTTATTTTGTAAACATTTATATGTTATTATTTAAAACATATATATATATTTGTTTTAGCTTTTTCCAAAGTAGTCATTTTCAGAAATCTAATGGCTATCACAACTGGTTTAGAAAATTGTAGTAATCAACCTCATCAAGGTCATTCTCATCATGGCCACCATCATCACAACAATCATAATGGACATCAGTATCAACAAAATGGACACCATGGATTGTCACCTTTAAATCATTTCCATCTACACCATGGAACACACTATCATCATGCTCAGAAACAACAAAATATGGCTCAAAGTGTTATGATTGATGTATGGAATCATAACTTCCATGACAGCATGAGGATTCTACGTCAATTAGCAAAACAGTGTAAAGTTGTTGCTATTGATACAGAATTTCCTGGTGTTGTAGCAAAAATGCAAGGAGACTATGGTACCACGTTTGAACAAGCTTACCATAACATCAGAGCAAATATTGATATTTTGAAGCCTATTCAAATTGGGTTCAGCTTTTTTAAAGATGATGGAAGTCATCCTACTGCAGTATCTACCATCCAATTTAACTTCAAATGGGACATAGACTATGAAACTTATGCAGATAATTCAATCCAATTATTGCAACAATCAGGAATTGATTTCATTAAATTAAAGAAAGATGGAATTGCGCTTGAAGACTTTGGTGAAGCATTTTTAACATCTGGTTTGGCATTGAATGAAAACCTAACATGGATAGGTTTCCACAGGTAAGAATATGTTTCATATATGATTTATCATTTTTTAGATGTAGTTAATTGTTAATGTCAATTAAACTTATTTATTTTAGTGCTTATGATTGGGCTTATCTGTTGAAAATTCTTACCTGCTGGTCCTGCATGCCAAAAGAATTGATTGAATACCAGAAATTGCTATTGTTGTATTTCCCTAGGATTGTTGACATCAAGTCTCTAATGGGAGAAAATAACCTTTTTAAAGGGGGTCTCCAAGAATTGGCAGATACATTAAAAGTAAAACGAGTTGGGGCCCAACATCAAGCAGGCAGTGATTCTAAATTAACTGGAGAAACCTACTTCAGGTTTATAGAGGTAAGTTATTATTTGATTTTGCTTATTTTAATATAAATTAGGTAACTTAATTAGATACTTGATCAATTTACACTAATTGATTTAGGCAGTATGGGACTTTTGTCATGCTTTCAGACTGACTGTATTTATTTGACAAATTAATATTTTAAGCAAGTAGAAATTGGTGCTTCGTCAATGAAATATTTTTTTCACTTTCAACCAATAATTTGGGATGATTAATATACTTCAATGGTACAATGTCTGTTGGATGCGTAAACTATTATGGTTCACATAGTGTGAAGTATCCATCCAAATTGCAGTATTCTATTATAAGCTGAACAAATTAAACACTGTTTACAATGCATTGTCTCATCTTGGGATCTGCTATAGTGATTGATTAAATGTCTAAAATAGTTAAGATTTTAACAAATTTGACATACATGTGTTTACACATCAGTTTAATATTTGAGTTCATAAAAAGTCATGATTATATTTTTAGGAATATAGTACTAGCAAGTTGAATGAGAAGCATGTAAATCTTGTTTATGGTTTGAATTACTGTCCTCAAGGAGCCCATTACTTATGGGCTCCCATGACTACTCCTAGCCCTACTCCTGATGATGGTGCAAGTGCAAGTGGTAACTCTTGCTCCGGAAGCTCTAACAATTCTGGAAGAAGTAGTCCTGAAAGCAGTAGTAGCTCCATGGGATCTACCTGTGAAAGTTAAATTTGGTAATTGTACACGTGATCCTTTTCCATTTGACGCATTTGTTGTAAATGATTGACCACAACTCCGTCCATGTCTGGTCAATCGATATTGTTTAGTACACTTCTTCCCTCAAGCAATTTTTCAGATGTTGCATCTCTGACATTTGTTATTTTTGTAAGTTATGTGTGCATTCTTTAAAATAATTTAAAATGCGGATTTGATTTTTAATTATAATTTCATAATCAGATTAGAACTTAAAGTAGTTTGTTACAAATGATGCGTTTGAAATATCATTTTATGAAGTTTAATAGAATTTGTCTCATTTAAGTTATTTTTCTACAAGCCTGATGGATGAGTGTGCGTATACTGAAGTTAAATGTTGTTAATTAGTTTTGTCAATTCATTATGTGGATTTCATTATTATTTACATGGTCTGAGATCTGTATTCTCATTTCGATTATATTCTACAGATGGTCATCTGATTTTGTAAACCATTTTCGAGTCATTGATGATGTTCTCTGCTTTGGTTAATTAATATTCTTGATAAACACGTCACTTCAGGCTTGTTTAAATAAGTGTTTGTTTGGCTTTTTGTTTTTAATTTATTAAATGTGGAACTTATATCTATTTATTACTGAGTATCTTAGAATCTTGATTATTATTCTGGTAGTAATTATTGTTTTCAAATCTAAGAGGTTTAGATTTTGCTTAAAGAAGGGGTTTATGCTGAGCTTGTGCATAGGAGCTTCCATTCTCAAACTTGACTTATCTAATAGTTCCCTTTCTTTCATCTGTGTGTGTGAATACATGTATTTTCGGTGTTTGTATCGAGTTTGGCAGCTTCGTAATTCTGTTGTAATATTTTATTTCTCTAAAACTATTTATGAATTGTTTTCTCTACATCGTCCATTTTATTTTGTTATAAGCTTTGTTCCTGATTTAAGATGAGTCTGGATTCAGATTGTCTTTTAGTATCTTTGATATTCTTTAAACTCTTGATCTGTATTCACATTAAGCATTCATATTTGTATATTTCAATCAGGCTAGTTGATATTTACCATTGATTTCTGCTTAGTAATTTCAGGGAAATTAATGTACACCATCTTTTTATTGATTGTAATTTTATTGTTCTTCCCATACCCTTCATTGCTTTCATATATTCATTTCAAACTAAACATCGAGCTGCTTAATTAAAAATGCAAAATTGCACCAAAAAAATTGAAAAAGAAAAACTCCGTGTTAAATTTAGAGTTTATGTTATTGTTATAGTTTGATTTTCTGAATTGCGCATTTCAATTTTATTAATCCTATATTTGAAGCATTTGTTTTTCTTATACCGCAGCAAATATGCTATTTTGGTGATACACTCAATGTTATGATGGCGTCCTTTTATTGTACAGACATGTTTCCATCAGATACTTTTTACTTGCCTATGTTTTCCAGATAATATTTTCTTTTTTGTTGTAAATTTAAAAAAATTTGATAAAAAAATTCATTGTACTGCAGTCTTCATGTGATGCGATAATAGTCATTGTAATTTTGGATTTTCGTTAACTTGTAATGGATGCCAAAGTTATTTTATCGTATTAATTGCATAATGCTGTTCCGTGTGATATGTTAAAATGATTACTCGCTTTAGTTTTTTGCTTCATTGATAATTAATTGATATTAATAACACTAATTTAATTTTGAATTCTGAATCCTACTTTATTATCTTAAGCGAGTTCTCATTCCCAGCAGTCTGTGATACTGCGCTGTACTCTAGCATTTAGAAATCTATTTTTTTAGTCATCTAGTTTTGTTAATTTGGAGAATTTATGGCAGCATTTTGTAGCCCACCCGTAATTTATTCTTGATGTTTCTGTAATGAAAGCAATGCACTGTTTTAGCTTGTGGCAAATGCAATAGTCTGAGAATTATTTAACACTGCTAGATGTTTTATTTTAATATATAAAAGCTGCCCTTCCATGTTTTACTTATGATAATTTAAGTTTGAGAATGCTTTGCCAATGCGCTAAGAACTGATAGATTCTTTCTTAAGCAAATCTTATCCCTCTGTTTTTTGGTTTTGTAACTATTGTGTGTAAAAGAAAGCTTATGTATATTGTGTATATGCATCTCAATAAACTGTAAATTGATATTATATCTTAAACTCTATGACTTCTCATTTCTAGATTTCCTTAGATGTATTTGCATATATTGACAAAAAATACATACCTTAATTAAAACATTAGCTGCATTTTATTGTGAGTGTTTCTTACAGTGATAATTGATTTTTTAAAAAGATATTTTGATTATTGGATTTAGTTTATTAATACTAGTAATCCATCTTCAGGGGCTTAATCTAGAATTTAGAAAGCCAGCACACGTTAATCAGTGTGTCTTATTCAATATGTCGCTATTACATTAGCTAGAATACATCTTGGATCCATATAGTCTGACATTTATTGAGGTAAACTAATTATATTTGACGTGTGTATATGTAATTAAGGTTAAGGTGTAAGTCTCAGTTCACGCGAATTCATCCAGCTAACCAAATTATTATTATGAATTGTACATAATAATAAATCGCTTTATTTCCTGTATGAACACCGCATACTATGTAGTAGTAATTGCGATTTGAACTCATGCGGAATAAATTTGTCAACCGTTTTTTAACTTCGAAAATAGTTTCGTGATAATTGAAAATATGTAATCTTATGATTCAAACGTTTATTGAAAAAAAATCGCCCAATAACAAATACATACAAATAGTACATACATTTTTTGTAGAAATTACACCATAACAAACAAACAGACCTAAATATACATCAGCATTTTTATATGATTGTTTAGCTAGTTTTCATAGCAGATACAGATTATTTAAACTTTAATAAGCGAATATTTTTAACAGCTGCATTGAAGCTACAAAATCCCAGACATGTGAAACAAATCTTTAAAACTGCTTTCAACATTGTGAGCACTGGTATAGACTTGACTGATTTGAAAACTAATGAATTTGCATATATGTACTAGTAATACATTTATTCGTTGTTGCTTAGTTACATTCTACATATATATATATGTATACTAGTATCACAGTCTTATCACTCTCAAAATATTGAAATGCATATCGATGATTTGTCGATTACACGCGGCTGACAAATTCCTATCTCCGCCATTATCAAACTACCAGTTTCAATTTATCACCTTTTCTAAACGCCTTCTCTGATTTTAATAATTCTTATATCGTTGGAAAGCGCTTAATGTACCTATACGTTCTTTCAATGAGCGAATTATTAAAATCAGAGAAGGTATTAAAGAGATGCGATAAAGTGAAAATGGGTGTTCTATAATGGCGGAGATAGGAATTTGTTAGCCGCGTGTAAACTACAACCATCGATATATATTTCAATATTTTGAGAGTGAAACCTCTGTATTACTGTTATTACTCTATGGTACGTAAGTATATCCTGAATTCACTTCATGAAAGCGCCTTATTGATTGAAGAATTGGGAAATTATAATTGAAGGGTTCCTAACTTTTTAGAGTCAATACGTAAAACGTTTACATTAATTGATAATGATTCAATAATATAAAAGTTGCTTCATAAGTTATTATCCCCTCCCCAGAATTGTTATGAAAAGAATTATCAGTTCAGGAATATTACAGAATTACCTACTAATATGTATTATTTTTTGAATAATCACAATAAGAAAAGCAGAATTTAAGAATAACTAAAATGAATTGAATCCAAACATTCTGTGGAAAAATCACTGGCATATATAGTTTATGTATAGTAAATAATATATAGACCTATGTATGTACATTATCACACATTATATCGGGAGTTCATCACAGAATTTTTAAAGCTCTTACTCTTCGCGTTGGAATAGTTAACTGATTTAGAATCATCCGAAGCTTTACACAGCTCTGAGTAAATAATTTTACACAAAAACATGTGAAACAAAGTTATCAACAGAATGAACGTAACCCAAAACAATGCCGGCAAACCACCCAGTGCGTGTCCATGTCTATGCAAGGCAATGATATCATGTCTATGGGCGGGAGCGTCCTCGATGCTGACCACGTGGATTGCGTGCTTCAGCTCCAGAATATGATCGCGCTGATCTGTGATGTACAATAATGGTGTGCGAGGCTCAGTCACTTTAACAGGGACATAACTGGGTGACTTTCTGAAATAAATAATAGAAATGGCCAGTTGTGACAATAAGAGAATGAATCGAACAAACAACGCATCCTGATAGAAATAATTGATTAAATTCTTAATGTTTATTGAAAATGCTAGTGAGTAGCTATCAAATGTCTTATAAAAACGGGGCCGGATATCAAATTAGGTTGTTTGTAGAATGATCAGAATTAGAATAATATATTTCTGTATTCAATCTGAAAGCTGATGTTGAGTGTCTAATTTTCCCCTCATAATTGATGCGTAATGAGATAATTAGATTATACTACTGCACATTGCTTCTAACGTTAATTATTTTAAAATGTCTTATAGAATTTCTATTTTTTAATCTGAGTGAAAGCATTTTTGCTTAATTTTAATATGTACATAATTTGTTTGATAAATTGAGAAAAGATATTCTAACAAATCATATTGTTGAAATATTACAGTTTTAGAAGTACTTTATGCACAGAGACTACTAAGGATAGTAGGGTAGTAAGTATAGGGTTTTGTCTTTTGTTAATCTCGTTCTAAGCGGTCCATTGCTTAATCCCGTCAATTTCGTTCTGACAGCTTTGATCGTTCATCTGATTGGTAGTATAGTACCTAGAGGTGTGAGGAATTATCAAAACCATGTCGTCTGCAAACTTATTTAAGGTGTTGTAATTGCGAATAGTTTTTAGAGGAGCAACGAAAACACAAAACATGGCTGGAGATAGCACAGTTCCTTGCGGGACGCCAGGTTGGTAGAACTTTGTCCATTGAACTGTACAAACTGTCTTCTATATTGGATAAGTTTTGTACTGAATATGTCTCTACATAATTATATACTCGTCAATAATATCCACAAAGCCTATACAGAGTTGAACTCTTTTGTTTTAAATACAGTGTCGTTCAAATTAATCCGACCACTTTGAAAAATAATAATAAAAACGATTAACGGATTTTTACAAAAATAAATAATCTTTAAGTATAAACATAGGCATCAGTAACCACTGCAGCCAACTTTGGCGCTTCTCAACCTCTCAACTCTGTTAGCGCATTGACTCTGGGATAGTCCGACAGAAGTCGCAAGCTATACAATATTATATTAATGTGGTCGGTTTATTTTTAACGACACTGCAAATGATATCAGCAGCAGAAAGAATGCTTCCTGAATCATTTGAATCTTTCAGGGAGGGAGCAACTTATTTTCTAATAAATTCAAGAATATGTGAAGTGAATATATTAATTGAAGGTATTAATTAATTGAGAATAATTGAGAATGAAAAACATGTTAACCCAGCCATATATAGCCTTTTTATACTCATGCATGTAAATTTATGTAATTCATGGAGGTTATGTTATCAGCAACCGCACATTAACCGCAGCACTCAATACATTGTAGAGTAAAGAAGTAAAACGCTAGAAGCATTTGATGAGAGAGAAGAGGCGATTAAATTATTTATGTATATTTTGTTATTATCTCTGACGCGGTTCTCAAATTATATTGATTTGCGCAAATTTGTGCAATCATATGACTACCTACACTACTACAAACAAATAATATCTGCTGAGCGAAGCAAAATTTTGCTAGCATTCATTCATAATATAGAGAGAAAGATAGCGCGAGCTCTGTACTCAGCTGACTGACTGATTCTAGATCTTTCCATTGATATTGATTAATTAATTCACAAAGGGGGGGCAGCCATTATTGTAAAATTATAAATGACTACACTTTATAAATAGAAATGATGATTGCATATAATTTGGGGGATAACAACTGAAATACAATATAAAGTTATTCATTTTACGCGTCCCATATATTGATATAGTATTGAAAATGGACAAATCCTAAGCAATACATATTTAATAATGAAGAAATTCTTAAAGCTTTCATATCGGGCAATCAAATAATCAAATACGCTCACGACACACGTATGTCATAGTAATTCCATCTGCAAATATAATCTCTCACGCAGATGGAAATCAATAATATTAGAATCTGGGCTGAAATGAATAACCTTAAGCAGCTTAATGAATCTAAGTCAAAAAAGTGTCTTCACTAACAGGGTGTCCAGGAGTTTATAATTATTGATAAAATGGTTGTGTCTCAAAAACGGCAACAACTGGCAACGGTAACAAGTGATAACAGTATGAAATTTAAAAATAAATGATTTAATGCACTTAATAGGATGAGAAGGAGAGAAGGATAAATGAGAAAGAGAAATAAAATAGGGAGAGGAAAAATGAGAAAGAGAAATAGGGACGAAAAAACAAAAAAATCAGGAGGAATGATAGAATACCAGGAGGCGCGAACACCCTGCACTAAGTCCAGACATAAAGAAGACACACCACTTCCTCCTTTCAACATAACCAGAGTCACCAACTTGAACATTCGGGGTGTCACGTTTTCAGATAAACTTAAAGTGACACAGCACATCAAAAACTAGCATCTACGCAATGAAACTTCTCAAAAGCAGAGACCTCCTTAATAAAGATCTTCATCTGGTCTTTAACGCTCTAGTAGTCAGTCGAATAACATCATGCCAGCCCATCATGGTATCAAGGGGTTTCGCTAACTCTGAAGACTGAGATCGTTTAGAGAAATTCATTAAGCGAAGCATAAAATTCGGGTATTTTCAGACCTCTTTACAGCCTCGGAAACAAGCAGACAATAAACTATTCCGGAAAGTCATCTTAAACCAACGACACGTCATCCACAAACAAACTCCTTCCTCCTGAAAACCAACACACGAGGATCTAGAAACCGCAACCACAACAGGCAGAC
>JAYJLU010816122.1:0-18321 GCA_036873645.1 Minona dolichovesicula
CTCTCTTAATTCATCTATATTTCTCTCTTAATTTATCTATATTTCTCTCTTAATTTATCTATATTTCTCTCTTAATTTATCTATATTTCTCTCTTAATTTATCTATTAATAAATATTTCTCTCTTTAAAATGTGATAACGCGGCCGTGCAGTATACGGCTCTGCATTGGAGTTCCGAGCGGATGATCCGAAGGGTGAGAATTTCCATTTTTTGTGAGTTTGTGTAGGTTTGTTTTATCCAGCCCAACCATTAGAGAGGTCCACGATATTCCAGGATGCTGCGTATAGTGGCATGATAGATTAGAGTCAGATCGTTTTTGCTCAAATATGGTTTGAGTTTTGGGAACAATCTTTGACTGCATTTTTTGATGATCTCGTCAGTCTGTGAGTTCTAGTTTAGTTTGGAGGTTGAACTAGACACCAAAGATAGATTTTGATTAAGATGAGAGAAAGGTTATTGGAAACAGCAAAAAGAATAAAACTACCATAGTTTGGACACGTCAGCATGAGACCAGGGTCGTTGACGCATACTATTATGCATGGTATGGTAAATGACAACAGAAGGAGGGGAAGACCAAGAAAGAGTTGGAACGATGATGTCAAGATCTAGATGGGGAAACGATGATTGAGTTCATTCGATCTGCACAGAACAAAGAACAATAGTGCGTAATGGTGTCGACATCAAAGAAGCCCCAATGGCCGGCCAATGGCTATGGAATTGATGACATGACTTATGATATTTTGTGCTACTAAAATTTGATTACTTGACACAGCAGATTTAGAGCTTCAAATGTTCCCTTAAATGAAATCAGACTGCCACTCTAATAACGGTACCTATTCTATCTCTGTTGTTTTTAAAATACAAACATTTATTTGTTTAGTTCAGAAACACTCACTTATCAAGCTCTTCACAGATAATATAGCGATCTTCAATTCTGCCTCGATTAATTGATACTCCCTTCATGAATTGATAGTCCGTATCTGAAAATACAATTTGTGTTTTTTTAATAAACAATTTGCAATTTATATAAAGATTAATGTGCCTAAAAAGCAATGCTTCTTTTCAAAATGCAACATAATATTATTTAGTATCTCCTTAACTTACCTCTAGCTTCAAATTCTAAATGTGAAGTTTGAGGTGATTGTGTAGAGATGACATCAGATTCCGGACCTGGTTCACTGACACCAAACTGGTTCTCGGCTCTCACTCGGAATTGATATTCCTGACTCTCATCAAGAACAGTGGCTAAATAGCTTCGCTTAGATGTACTGGCTAATCTCTGCCAGTTGATTGCTCCCTCTCGACGATATTCGATGATGTAATTGGTGATGTAAGAGGTTGACCCACTGGAGGCAGAGACAGTGGGGACGTGCCACTCAAGGTAGAGGGAGCGTTTGTTGTGTGGAAAAACGGTGGGTTTGCTGGGTCGAACTTGAGGACGATCTGGAAATAGGGGGGAAATAAGAGGCATAGTAAAATATACCTATGTATTTAATTGATTAATAAATATTGGCAACGCCAACGCTCTCTCAAAACAATGACAATTTTTAAAAAGCTTTCTTATACTGCATGCTAATTCAACTGGGTACTGAATCAAACATAGAGATTATTAAACTTTATGCAGATTTATAAATCACATTTATTTAAAACAAAGATGAGAATTTACGTTTACAACAGCTTATTTTTATAATATCTGCGGCTGTAATGGCTTCTGACGTTTCAATAAAATTAAAACTTTATTTTTCAAACTGTTGAGATTGAAGTTTAATTGTTTTTACCTGCCACTTCAATCATCACTTCCACTGAGTCTCGACCAAACTCATTAGCAACTAAGATTCTGTAGCGACCCTCATTCTTATAGGTGACATCTGATACACTGAAAACAATGTAGTGGTCGAGAATTTTGATTGGCAAATCGATGGGCACACCATTCCTCTCGATAGTTACTCGAGGGCTCGGTTCACCGTAGAATGGAATGCGTATTTGTTGGTTTTCACCTCGACGCATGGAATAATGAGTTGGGAATGGCGCTTTACGACAAATGCTGGCCGGGGCTGTAATTGATAAACAAAAACAATTGGAAAATTTGTAGACTCAAAATCTTATTATTAGGTGAATGTTTAATGACGGGCTGTACCTTGTACAATTAGATTTGTGTGACTGATCACGGTGCCACTTGTATTGCTCATGCGACATTCAATACAGCCGGCGTCATTTTCTGTAACATTCAAAATGCTCAGCTTGTAGATGCGACCATCTTGATGCAGACGGTATTTCCTATCTCTATTAGTTGCCGGACGGAAATTATGCAGCCTAAAATGCATCAATGCAACAAGTGGCTTTAAAATTGATAAGCATTGTAGATGTGGACCTGAAATGATTAAGCTATTAGGTTATTACCATGTTACTGTAGGCTGGGGATCTCCATCAACATGAGCTATGAGAGTCACACTGTTACCGACTAAGCAATCAAAAGATGTTGGCAGTAATTTGACAAACCTCGGTGGAACTTTAACTAAAATGTATAAGAAATCAGAACAAATGTTTATATCATAAAGATTGAATCATTAGGTAAGGCTATTAAAATATGTATATCCATTAATGATTCATGAACCACTCACCATTGTGTGGCTTAAGAAGTAATGCTTCGGCAGAAAATAATGGTGCACCTTTTATTCCATCTCTTTCAGAAATGACGCGGAACCAATACTTTTCATTTGGAGTTAAGCCAGTGATTATAACATTGCTGTCATAAACTGGAGCTGTAGAGGCTCTTGTCCAAGAGTCACTGGCGTCACGAGCTGTTTTATATTCAATGATGTAGCGAATTTTGCCCGACATAGAGTCAAGTATGTCCAACTCGGAATGCTGCCAGCGCAGAGAGATTCTCTCATGATCTAATGCATGAATCATGAGGTTCGTTGGAGGTGCCGGTATATCTGTCCTCTCCATTGCCTGCTCAGTTGATGCCCGATCAAAGTCAGCGAGTGCTGAGACGGCTCTGCCGCTGATCATGACAGTTTCGCTTTCACCAAATTGGTTGATCGAACGGATACGGAAGTCATATTTTGTGCCCGGTCTCAAATTACTGGCCTCGCACATGTGTTGACGCGCTGGTACACGAGCGAATGGTTGCCAATAACTAGTGTCTTGATCATACAGTTCCAGCAGGTAAAAGCGAACATCTGGACTGGGTTGACTAGGTGGATCCCACTGTAGAAGTATTGATCTGGGCCCACTGTGAACAACACTGAAGTGTGCGGGATTTTTGGGCGCGGCTTTCGTAAATGAACCTGACAAAGGTCTAATGAGTTCGTTTAATTGAAGTGGTTCACTCAAATCAAATTCATTTCTGGCTCTCACTCGAATCTAAAATGAATTCGACAATATCATGCTTACATTTATAATAATTTATTTACAAATGATTAATTGTAATTTATATGAAGCCAACCTGGAATGGTAATTCATCAGAATTTGGTCTTCTGAATACAAAACTGGATCTACTGGTCTCTCCAATTTCTTCCCAGTATCGTCTATCTGGATATCTTCTTTCTATCACATAATCTAATCGTTTTGTGGAATAATTTTCAGTTGCAGGATGCCACATCAATTCCAGCATTGAAGCATCTTCCATTCCTTCTGACTTACCACGAAGAATCAATGATCCTTGTGGTGTACTAGGACCTCGTCTTTGTTTCTGTATTTTCAAGTCTTCCATTAATTCAACAGGTTGTCCAATGATGTCATCCTAATGTTATTTTTAAACGAATATAAACTGATTTTAAAGTCTTATAAAAGAATTTATTTTTACTCTTATTTAAGTACATAGAATGTATTTTATCATAAACGATATATGTCTGTCCTATCAATTACATCTTATTTATGTATGTACAATATAAATTTGTGAAAAACGCTTACTTTAAATGGAACTACTCTCATGCGATAAACTCGTTCAGGATTTAAGCCTCTTATCAAAGATTCAGAGGTATCGGCTGAATGCTTGCTGTATGGCACCCAAACACGCGGACCGTTCAAATCAAGAAGTTCAATAGAATATCCTGAAACCAGACCGATTGGCAGCGGCTGCCAATGCAGACGAACAGTGTCATCCAGTTCTCTTGTAAGTCTTAGACCGAGGGAAGACTTTCCAAACACACCTAACGATATGAGAGTGATACAAATCATGCGACTAGCTGAATGTACAGAAGCATATACAATGTACAGAATAACTACACCACTGAACACTCTGGCTAACAATTTGCTATAATATATGTACATACGTATATAACTCTAAACATAATTTGAAGTAAATTTGTTTTTTGGATGACAATATGGAAACACGCTCACCATGTCTATTTTGAGTGAAGAATTGTGGAGAATCTACAAAATCACTCGTACCGTGACGATTTTTAGCCGCGATTCTGAATGCATACTGAGTGTCAGGTTCCAGGCCAGTCACCTCATAGTGACTATCGTAGGAATTAAGGTCACACAATTGTCTCCAACCGGTCTCCTTGTTGCCACGACGATATTCAATGGTGTATCCGGAGAGCAGGTGATCGTCGACTAAAGGGCGCATCCAATGAATATGAGCTGTGCCATCTGATGTTGGGGTGACGGAGAATCTGATGGGCTGTCCCGGTCGGGATGATTCTATAATGTTATGTTTATTATCAATCAGTTTCGACACGATTACCAATGATGGATGCATTAGCACTACCAAAACAAGTATTTGAAAATTCAATCGTTTGCCTTACCAGCATAACGTTTTTCTGAGATGTCCCTTATGGCGGATCAAAGGGTTCAGCTATGACAAGTAGACAAGCAAGTACTAGCACTACCATGCTAGTACATGCTTGTCTATGCTTGTCACAGCTGAACCCTTTGGTCCGCCATATGTCCCTGGTTATTTAGATCGCTTTTACATTTAACAGAAAACAGGACACAATTTTTTTAATTACAGGAAACGTTTTTAAAATTCACATTTCCATACTTGGTGATCACTACGGTGAGTGATAATTAAAATTTGCTTTATCATTTAAACAATTTTAAATTTAATCTAAAATGTCGATAAAGATCATACTGATATTCTCACTTGGACTATCCGAACAGATGACTGGGTGATCAAGCATTGCTGGTGCACTGCTTCCATAGTCAGTTTCTGTTATTATTCTGAAGAAATGAGTATTAGTTGGTTTTAAACCAGCAACCAAAACCTCTGTATCGGAGGATCGAAGCTTTTTGATTGGTCGCCAGTCTTTTTTGGTTGGTTCCCAGGATTCCAATTGCAGATGATAAGCGTCTGCTCTCATGTGAGCTGGAGGACTCCATTTCAAAGATACTGAATCGCTTCTTAGATCTACAACTCTCATATCAGTTACTGGCGAAATTTCGCTTTGTTTATCCTTCCTGGGAGTCGGTCTGACACTGAGATATTGAGACTCAATGAATGGTCCTACACCAACACTGCTGTCACCTCTGGCTGCCAATCTAAATTGATAAACTACGCTGTCTTCAGGATTACGGAATACGTAATTCCTCGACTGGCCTGGCAGTATGGCCAATGTTTTCCAAATATTTGTAGTGGCTTCTCTGACTTGCACTACATAATCTCGTACTCGATCATCTAAATTTGGCATCCATGATAGATCTATGCTGTCATTTTTATTTCCTGCTTTCACATTGAGATCACTCTTTGATGCTATCAGGACTTGTGATTTTGTAAAGTCTGAGAGAAGAATTCTGGATGTTAATGGGGGGCTAATACCCGATTCATTTTCGGAGCGAATTTGATAAAGATAGGATTTTGATTGATCCAATGTAGATGGTAAACTGAGATCAACTGAATGTTGATCAGCTGGTACGCGCTTTCCATGAATCCAATTGTCAGAGAAATCATCAGCCGGTTTATATTCAATGATGTAGCTTTTAGGCACATCTAAAGTTGGAGCAACAGTGCCGCTGACTCTTGTTATCGGTTTCCATTCTAAATGAATATGATCTGGCTTTGCAGATTGCATAATTCTAAGTGGACCTTCTGGCATTATTGGAGGAAGAGTTGGTCGCATTTTTAGTTGATCTGTTGATGATAATCCTCCAATTAAACAAGGACCTTTGCCTACTTCATTACCAGCCATAATGCGATAAAGCAATTGTCTGGAATCTGACGATAACAACGACATATCACGCAAAGGCATTGTGTACGATGTTCTTGATCCTGGAACGGTTGTTAACAATTGCCAATTAGAAGATGAAGCTGGCTTGTACTCAATAAAATATTGAGTGATAGGCAGGCCACCGGTTTCACTAGATGCTTTCCAAGATAATTCTACTAAGCCAGCCGACTTTTTGGTTGTGATATTGAGTGGACCACGAGGCTGTGATGGTACGTCTATAAAACGAATAGATTGTAATGTTTACATATTATGGTTATAATAGGATAGATATGAAACATATAATGGAATACATTTCCCTAAATTCCCATGACTATTAAAATGTCAAACGAAATCGGTCGCATAACTGGGTAAGTCGGTCGGTCGGTCTATTTATGTACAGATATCAGAACGCTGTTAACTAAGTATGGCTATTAAGATGCCAGATTGTTTAACTTCCTCACCTCAGTTACCCAATTATAAACACCTTTACATTGCTATGTATATAACAAAACTATATCAGTACAAAAATGAGGTTGCATAAAGGAGGAAATCGCGTAAGAGAGGTAATGTTTATTAAAACTTCCATTAATCATTTGAATTTTGACAAAAATGGACTGATGAAAGATCTACTATAATATGTGATATATTTGCCATCCATTGAAACTATATCTGCTGGAAATGGCTTTACATAGATTGAAATATATAACTTTCTTTTTAAATAAGCGCTAATACCAATGTAGCGAACTTGTCTGTAAGATATATACTAATTCTGCTTACCATAATCCAGCGTGTATTTAAATTGAGTTTCCAAAGTCAATGGTTGAATAAATCTGTCAGTTTTGGATGTTTCAATTAGACCCACTCTCATGTTGAACCTGTCTCCATCTTTAATATTTCTCAAAGTGTAATTCGTAGTGACTAATGATGGCAGCTCAATTACTGGCTCCCATTCAGAATGTCCCGCACGCAATATTTCAACTCTATAGCCAGAGTAAAGGTGAGCTGTTTTGTGCAAATCCTTTGGTCTATCCCAAGAAAGTTCAACACTTCCAATACCACTCTTCATGATCGTCAATGGAGGTAAATGTGAACCTGCGCTCCACTGATCGCGAGTTCTTCTAGTGGGTAAATCACCAAGATCTTCGCGTGAAAATGAGCCAACCAGAGGTCTTCCTATGCCAGCATCATTCAGTGGCAGTACTCTAAAGAGATGAGTGGTGTCCAAATTGATATCGTCCAAGAGTAGGGATGTCTGTGAAGATGGAACACGAGCCAGGTGAGACCAATCAATTGCGTCGTTTGGTCTGTGCTGAACAATGTATTCCTTCATGGGAATACCACCTTCTCGTTCAGGCGGTTGCCAGACCAATTGAGGAGTAGCATCAAAGTCACGCGGCTTTAATACTAGCGGACCCATTGGTTGAGAAGGAACTTCTAAAATTATGGTAAATGCCAACGATGATAAAGAAAAAAACTGATTAAGTATGCTAAGTGCAGTTCAATATTTTTAATACAAAATTATTTTAAGTAATTCTGCAAGCCAATGTTATCAGGAAGTATAAACAAACCACATTTTGTGGCAACAGTTGAAACCTTACTCACCGTATCGTTTATTGAAATGTACGGGTGTTTCATATGTAACTGGTCTGCTGTGACCCTCTCTGTCAACAGCATGCACTCTGATGGAAAATTTATCATCATCTTTAATGTCTCGTAAATGGTAGAGTGTCGGTTCATGTTTCGGCATTTCTTTTATTAAACTCCAATGATTCTGACCAGGTCGTTTCATTTCAATGCGATACCGATCCAAGTCAATGTGACTTGGTGGCTGCCAACTTAAATCCAAGTCATGCAGTCCAGTTTTAGATACGTCCAACAATTGCAAAGGTTTCATCCATTCTGGAGTTAAAGCAACAGACGTTGCTCTGGTGATTGTACTATCTCTTTCAACACCGCCGAGCAGAGCTGGCCCTTGACCAACATCATTGACTGGAATTACTCGATAGATTGTAGAGTAACGCTCGTGTGGAGTCAAACGCTGGGGAGCATCGAATACTGTTCGATTTCCAGGTACGCGACCAACCTCTTCCCATATTCCGGATCTTTCTGGTCGTTTTTCAATGATGTATTCTTTCACTTTGAATTTAGATTCATTCAATGCAGGTTTCCAGGATATTGTTGGCCTTTCAGAATAAGAATTGATGAAAATATCTAATGGTCCTTTCGGCTGATAGGGCAGTTCTAAAATTGCAGAAAAGCATGATGAATTAGAACTCAAATTTACGAAGAATAATTCCTTTCTCATTGAACGATTATTAACTTTAACTGTACATCATAACTGCAAAATTACCGGGCTCTGTCGTATGCTTGTATGGAGTTTCAAAAGTCAGAGGTTGACTTCTTCCCATGTCATCCACAGCTAAGACTCTCAACGTTAAATTGTCACCATCTTTGACATCTTTCAGCATGAAATTAGGCAAAGCCACTGAAGTGGGCACATCTCCAACTGGTATCCATTCATTTCTGAATGGCTTCATCACCTCAACTCTGTATCCTTTAATATGGTCTGATGGTAGGATAGGATGCTTCCAGGAGAGCTCAACTTTGCCTGTTGAATGCGGAGTTATATCGATGTTTCTCAACGGCATCAGTGTTAAATCGGATGGCTTAGTACCAGGCATGTAGTCATGACCAATTTGATAACCCAACACCGGTGATTCGTATTTAGGCTTCCAAGCACCCAGAAGGGGTTCTCCAATTCCAATTTCATTTACTGCCATTACACGATAAATTGTTGGTCTTCTTGGAGGATCTGATAACCGGTAAGAGGTTTGTGCTGCTGGCATTCTTGTTAAAGGCTGCCATGGTGACATCATATCGTCTGTCGATCTCTGCTCCACAATATACTCCCTGACAGGACGACCACCATCAAGTGGGGGAGCTTTCCAAGACATGACTGGCATAGAATTATCTGTGAAAGGTTCCGCATCTATCAATAAGGGGCCCAAGGGCTGTGATGGTTTATCTAAATAAAAATACCATGGTGAATACCAATATAAATACCATTTAGAGAGATCTTATATTTATTTGTCAGTCTACAGAAGTATAAAATAATAAATATTAATAATTTTCATTAGGATAAATTACAGCAAGAGTTCCTTCCTTCTTAGGATTTCATCAGTAGATTTTACATATATACACACATTAATTTCCATGAACCTCTCATAAACAACGAAAGTAATACTCATTTATTATCAATGCGTTTGGAAGTGTAACTGCTCCCTTATAAGTACTAATTGTCTAAGATTCACAGATTCCCCTGACGAACAGAAATTAACAAACGAATGCTGATTAGTTTCTCAAAACTCAACTGTATAATGGCACGAGTTACTCCTAAAGGAAGTGTTATTTCTCCAATACTGACGAATGTGCAGACAGCCATAATATTATATCTAAGTTAAGAAAAATATATAAATAGTTTGTTATGAAAAATGAAAAATGATACCATATTTGTTCTATTCAAAGCAAGATAAACATAACATTATCACATAGTGTAATTAAAAAAAATAATTAAAAGTTTATGATGCTAAAATTCGATTTACGAAATTTCAAAACTGTAAATTTTAACCCAAACACAAACTTAAGAAAATAATATTTTGTCCAATCAAATATTATATACTTTTAAGGAATCACAATCTTAGTAGTTTATGAACTACTTACCGTGAAATCTCGAAAACTTGTAAGGTGTCTCATAGCTAGCTGGAACTGTTTTACCACTTGCATCTGCTAGGAGTACTCTATAGTCAAATTTCTCTTCATCTTTTAAATGCCGAATGAAAAAATTTGTTGGTTCACTCGTCTTTTGCTCTGAAAGTAGTTGCCAATTTATATCGCTTGGCTTTTTCTTCTCCAATCGATATACCTGACCTCGACCTGTTATCTGATGGGGAGATGTCCAGTCCAGTCGGATGCTATCTGATCCCAGTTTTGTGATGTCAATCGGTTTCAAGATGTCCTCATATTCTAGAGGTTTTCTCATCAATGTATCTTTTCGCTGTGGTCTTGATCCTTGTATTCCTGGACCCATACCAACTTCATTGACAGGAATGATGCGATAAATCATTTCCCTATCTCCATCAAGATCTCTTACATTATAGTTTGTTTGATTGCTAGGTACAATACCAACTGACTTCCATTCATAGGAATCTCGAGGTCTCTGTTCAATAATGTATTCTGTGATGGGAGTAGTTGAATCCTTTTGGGAAGGAAACCACTCCAGACGTGTTAGACTTTGGTCCACAGGATCAATGGATACATGAAGTGGTCCAGTAAGTCCTCGTGGAACATCTTTTTCAGTGAAAAACTTGTATGGTGTTTCAAAAGTAATTGGAATTGGAGCATCACCGTTTCTTTTGATAGCTTGTACCCTCAGATCAATCGAATCCCCAGGTAGTAGATTGTTCACAGTATATTGAGGTTCAGTTCCAATTGGTAATTCGTCTAACCATGTCCATTTATTTTCATGTGGTCTTCTCATTTCCAGTCGATATCCACTAAAATCTCTGCTGAGTGAGATTGATGGTGGTTCCCATCTTAGAGAAATACCGTCTTTTCCCACTCGCTTAATATCAATCGGTTTCTTTGCGTAATCTTGATACAGCAACGGTCGTTCACTGAATCTAAATGGTTCCATTGTGCTTTCTAATTTACCAATTTTGTATCCATGAATCGGAGCAATTGCAAAATGGTATTCCTTGTCGGGTCTTAGGCCTTCTAGCAATGTTTTTGATGAGTGTGGTGTTGTTTTAGTTACTTCAGTCCAATCTTTGGAGTCCCTTTCTCTGACAAATACTGCATAGCCATCATTTAATGATCTTCCACTTACAGGCACATCCCAACTAAGGCTAACCTGACGAGTTCCAATTTGCGCAGCTGATAAAGAGGGTAGCATATGTGATTGTGGGACAATTTCTTTAGTCCTTGGTAGAACAGCTGTCAACTCTATAGGTTCACTTGAGACACCGTCACCTATAGTCCGAATACGCAGATTGATTGCGTCATCAACGGTAGGCAGTGATGGCATTTCAAAACTTGTGCGATGACCTTCCACAGTGCCTAAATGACGCCACTCTGGTTGATAAGCTGGACGATAGCTAATTTCATAGCTCTTGTTATCATCCATAATTTTAGGTGGTTGCCATGACATGCGGTAGGCGCTTGTTTCATCAGAATAATCATTGGGATATCTTGGTGAATCAACATCATAGTTTGATTTTCGCGATATAGGCTCAATACGAATGGGTCCTTGGGGTGGCAAAATTGGCCCAGATTTTGTTTTCAGTGACTCCCAACTCATAGTGGGTTGACTTATTCCAAATTCATTAACAGAAAATACACGAATTTGATATTTTTTATCGGGTTTCAAGTTTTTCATCAAAAGACTTCTTGTATGAGCTGGTACAACTCCGGCAGGAATCCATCTGTCACTATCTTCTGGCCGAATTTCAACGACATACTCTCGAACCGGAACATCTTGGGATTTTGGAGCATTCCAAGATACAGACAATTCATCGGGCCCATCTGTATCCACTACCAACTGACCTGAAGGAGGCAATGGCATACTTGGTTTGAACAGTGCTGGTCGAATGTAATGAGGAATTGCAACTGGATTACTTAAACCAGCGTTATTTTGGGATCTAACCCTAAAAGCGTAGTCAACATTTTCAAGAAGAAATGGTACAGACATATTTAAGGTCTGAGGGGATACTTTTCTATATGGCAACCAATCCTGATTACGTGAATCCCACTTTTCAACAATGAAGCCTGTCAAAGAAGAATCCTTCGGGGGTTCCCAGCTTAAAAGAGCATTATCTCCTGATACATTTGCTACCCGTACACTAATGGGTGACTCGGGTATTGAAGAATCCAAGAAGATATCTCGAGATAAAGTGGTAGAAGTTGTGGATGGACCTTTACCAAATTTGTTGTAAGGTACAACTGTTAACTGATAGTCGTGCTTGTCATCAAAGACAGGCATGCGGAGTGAAGTAAAATCTCCAATGTGATCAGGAAGCTGTCGACTATCTCCTGTAGTGAGATCTTTCATATGTAGATGATATCCAAGCACAGGAGCTCCTCCATCATAGGATGGGTACTTCCAGTCGATATTTAACAGATCTGCGCCTGTAGGTCTCACTAATAGGCCCCATACAGGTCCTGGAGCTCCAATATCCTGTCTTGGTCTGGCTAAGTGTGTCATTGTAAAGGGTGCCATAGGTTGACCATCTTTATCGATGGGAACTACTCTGAACCAGTAGTCCTGACCTTCCGATAAGCCTGTAGCTGAGTAGTTGTAACGCTTTTGATCTAATACACTTTCAGTAACCCAGGCACCTCTACTTGGATCCCATCGTTCAATACGATATTCTTTCAGTGGTTTTGGATGTTTCTTGGATGAATCCCAAGTGAGCATCATGGAATTTTTGGTGACATCAGAAATCTTTAACTTTCTTTGATCACTGGATGGTAAAATACCTCTGGAGGGTAGTGGTAAATCTTTTTGATTGAGATAAGCATCATAATCAGCATCCGAATATAGTGGCCTTGTTATCATATGCGGCAAATGGCCGAAGGTTTTTGGCTCCTTTGAAATAGAATAGTCTCTGGATAGATCTTTGCTTTCGATTTCTTCGAATAAACGACTTTGTCGCTCAGCTAACTCATTCAATTCCGGCCTTGAAAACCTAAACCTTTCTGTCTTACTAACAGGCTTTTCTCCGATGTCTTCAAAGATTTGATCTCTTCTTCTTTTCAGTTCTTGATAAGTATCAGAATGAAAAATGGCTCCTTCGTCGTCAACAATAGGGCGTCCATAGCGATCGATAGGAAGTGGTAGGCCATAATCATCAGTTGGAATAGGCAGTCCGTATTTGTCCAAGTTAGTTTGGTCACTAATCAGCCTTGGAAGTGGCTCGATTGCTCGCCATCCCACGCGAGTTGGAAGTTCAAATTGTGGTAGAGAATCTCGGAATTCGTCAGGTTTTTGCAAACTCAAATCTCTTGGCTTCCTAACAGAAAAGTCTTCTCGTTCTTTTCCATGAGGTATACTGATGTCTACTGGAATACTTCTACCACTGCTACTCAAAGCAAAAACTCGTAATCGAGTTTCCATCAAATTGGGTCGCTTCTGTACTGCAATTTCTTTGACAGTAGATGGAACATCGTGTAATGGTTTCCATGAATCTGTTCTTTCGTCAAATTCTTCAATAGAGAATCCTTTAACGTTCCCAATATCCATCAAATCAGGAGGCATATTCCATTCCAGATCCATTATATCTCGCTCAGAATGCTGCACAGAAACTTTTTCAACTGGTGGAACAAGCATTC
Organism: Minona dolichovesicula; assembly: GCA_036873645.1. Classification (NCBI taxonomy): domain Eukaryota; kingdom Metazoa; phylum Platyhelminthes; order Proseriata; family Monocelididae; genus Minona; species Minona dolichovesicula. The sequence continues at coordinate 13,542 of JAYJLU010816122.1, forward strand.
TACCGCCAGTTAGCATTCTGTCAACACTTTCAGGTTTACTTGCTCCGTTAGGGTAGATAGCAGTAATGCGGAATTTGTAAGGCTTATTTAACCTAATATTGGTGACTTCATAAGAGTGACAGTTAGGTGACACAAAATCTATAGCCGTCCATTCGTCGCCTGGAAAGCTTGTATCTATTCTCTCGATTTTGTATCCTGTCACATTACTGCACTCTGGTTCTTTGGGTGGTTTCCAATTTAGTGAAATACTTTCGGTGGCTTGATTCGCACGTGCTGTCAGGCCTCTCACAGGTGCTAAATTTTGTCGTTTTATGTAGCTCTCTGTGCCAACTAAAGGTGAACTACTTCCTTCAACATTGACAGCGACCACACGGAAGAAGTATTCAGTATTTGGTTTTATGTGAGTTATTTCAACAAAAGTATCGTTTGTCTGTTTGACTTCTTTCCAATTGTATCCACGACCTTCCTTCATTTCAATTTTGTAGCCTTTTAATTGAAGTCCCCCAGTAAATATTGGAGGATTCCAGGACAATTCAATGACTTCAGGACCAACTTCTTTGATCTTCAGTGGTCCTCTAGGAGCTTCTGGTATATCTAAAGTTTTATGTTTATGAATAGTTATGTAGAATGTTGATTAACAATTTAAACTTTTGTAATAAAGAGAATAATTACTTACCTGTTTCTTTCATTGGTCTTATTTGAACAGAGCTCTGCAGTGGCTCAGACATTCCATTTTTGTTTTCTGCAACAATTCTAAAATCATAATGAGTACTTTCCATCAAATATCTTGCCGTAAACTCTAGGCTTGCATTTGCTGATATTTGTCCAATTTCTTCCCAACTCCTTCTGAAAATTTCTTTCTTGAATATGCGATAACTGGTAATGGGAGAGCCGCCATCGTCTTGAGGACGCTTCCAAGATAGTCTGCAAGTATCTGCGGTTACATCGGACACTTTGAGCGGTCCCACTGGTGGACTTGGAACAGCTAGTAGAAGAAACGTTTAGTTAGTTAAGTCATTGTTTTACAATTATTTATCTTTTGAGAAACACACTTTAAAGCAACACAACCTACTTGTTTGAGCCTCTGGAGAAACTGGTTTTTCTGTTGAGACAATTTCTCCGAGACCAAATCGATTATGTCCAGCCACTCCAAAATAATATTCTTTATTTGGGGTGAGTCGACCAACTACTAATTTGCTGACATAATGATCCACATTCGCTACTTGCACCCATTCTGCTCCGTAGCGATTTTCTTTCACAAAGATAAGAAATGAATCTACATGAAATTGATGACCGTGTCGGCAGTCGTGGGGAATAAGCCATTCAATTGTTATATTGTCTTGACCTTTTCCTATTACTTTGACCCACCATGGAGTTGGCGGACATTCTAAATAAGAATAATTATCAGTTTAAAACAGCAAACATTTAAAAGTTAAATATAGTGTAAATAATTTCATTACAAACCAATTGCTATAAAGGAGATATGACATTATCATTACGTGACAAGCGCAAATCCAACGAACTTTCAGCATAAATACATGTTGAACCAAATAATTGAATAGAAAATATAATTCAGCCACAAAATTCATAGTTTAACAAAATATTCTAAACAATTTGTTAAATTCAATCGAGGCATGAATCAGAAAATATAGTTATTTATAAAAATAAATTCAAGTGAATGTGATAGATTGTTTACCTTTTTCTTCAGCAGGTTTGTATTCTGATGATTTCAAATAGTCGCCCGTGCCTGATTCATTGATGGCTGCCACACGGAACATGTATGATTGTCCTTGAACCAAATTCTTTGCAACAATACTTAGTTCATCACCATTCACTTTACCGACTTTGTGCCAAGATGAACTGTTGGCATAGCGCATTTGAACGAGATAATTTTTTATGGGCTGTCCGCCATTATCTTCAGGTTGTTTCCAATTGATTCTTACGGAACTTTCGCTTTCGTCAGAAAATATAATTGGACCCGTGGGTTCTCCTGGTACTCTGAATGGTGAAATGCAGACGATATCATTTGGCATTTCTAATGCTGCACTTTTGCCCATATTATTTTCCGCCGAGACACGGAATTTATAGCGTTCACCCGGGGTAAGTCCAGTTACTAACAGGGATGTTTCTTCACCCAACGTGCGACCACAGTGAACCCAGCGTGCTTTGACAATCTCGTATCGTTCTACATGGTAATTTGTGACTGGACCACGACTTGACGCATCCCAGTTGACAAGAATAGCCCCCTGAGTTTTGTTAGCAGCATTCAATGGAGCTTCTGGAGTGCTTGGTGGCATCACCGGTGATTTTGGAGAATACAAATCAGAGTAAAGAAAAGCACCAGCACCGATGCGATTTACCGCACACACGCGGAATGTATAATGATTGTCTTGAAGTAATTTGTCAACATTGAGTTTCATAACGAAGGCATTAGTTTTTCCAATTTCTTTCCAACCTTGAGCTTTACAACTCATTTCAATCACATAACTTTCTAATGGTACACCGCCATCGTCCAGAGGAGCATTCCAATTGATCACCACTGTGCTCAGATCATCCGTAGATATGGGTCGTATACGCAATGGTCCTTCAGGCTCGGATGGTACTTTTGGTGGTCGCTGGAATGAAACAGATTTGTCTGACTCGAGCCAATCACCCCCACCGACTTCATTTGTTGCCCGAACTCTGAAACGATAGGCCATGCCTTGTCGCAAATTGCTAGCGACATAAGCTAGATCTTGTTTGCTGGAAATTCTTCCAATTGGAGTCCAACATGAAGCACCAACTTCTCGAATTTCGATATCATACTTTTCCAAAGCCTTTCCGCCATCAGATTTTGGTGGATGCCATCTGATTTTGAGGGAGTCATTCGTAAAATCGGAGTATTCGAATGGTCCCTCAGGAGCATCGGGTGGACCTTAAAAAATATTTGTTTTTTGAAAATTGGTATAATTATGAAAAAGAAAAACCAAAAAAGTTGAAAACATGATAGTACCAGTATTAAAAATAGATTAAAAACTGTAATCACAATAAAACACTAGACAAATAAAAGTAGCTAAACAATAATTCATTTGTTAATTATTTCTTACTGTAAGGGCTCTTCAAAATAACAGTATCCAATTGGTTCAATGGCTCGCTCTCACCGACATCATTCACCGCTAACACGCGGAATGTGTACTCCACACCCGGAATCAAATCCTCTATTTCACTTTCCAAATTGTTAGCGCGTACTTTCACCGGCTTACTGAAATGCGCGCGTCTTACATCCTTTCTCTCGACCACATATGCAGTGATGGGTTCACCATTGTCAGATTTTGGTTCTTTCCAGCTGACCTTTACCGTTGAAGAATTCATCGGTGAGACATTAAGTGGACCTTGTGGTGGTGTTGGCACATCTGATACGAACAGTTCTACATCCGCTACTGCTTCCCCGGCACTGCTACTCGCCTTGATTCTATATCTGCCGGCATCCTCCAAGATAACATGACGTAGATTGATGTAGAAATCATTGCCGTATTGTTCTATTATGCAGCGCTGATACACAGGCAACATATTGCGTATCAGTTGGACATTAGCCTTCACTTCACTTTTCACTTGCATTGGAATTCGCATAGATTGCCCAGGACGGAGTTTGATCACACTGGGACCAGACATTGTAATCACGGGTGGCTCTATAACAAATTACATTCTCTCTATATTAGTCAAATTTAAAGTGTACAATAGATCTTTATAAAATTTACAAAATGACTTCAAATATTAATTTAGTAAAAGGTGGAATCTTTTACATTTTATCTATTGTGTATACAATAAGGTTTTTCTTTGCAATTTATGTTGATTTGGAAAATGTTCATCGCAGTTTCATGTCTTTCACAAGTATGGATTGAGTCCTCATTCCGAAAGATAGCCACATATATTCTCTTTCTATTACAGGGGTGGACCCAGTGGGGGGGGGCGAAGGGGCACGTGTCCCCCTGAAGGAAAATAAGCGCCTTTCCTTAATAATGTTCTTAAAAATCAATGTTGGGTTCTAGAGGAAAATAAATTGTGGGTTCAGCTTTAGGAGTATGGAAAACCCAGACACAACCAATTTTAGGTATTGAAACGCAGTATAAGTAGAAATAGGTGTACTTTAAGGGGGTTTAGGTCTGAATGGCGTTTTTTGGGACTTATCATGTAATACTGCATTTGTTATCCTAAAGACTTGTGTGTAACTGTATGTAATTGACAATGTATATGAATTGTTTGTCTACAATCTGTTAATCTTAAATGCAAAGATTAGGGATTTTAAATAAGAATCACTTGTAATTTGATTTAGTAGCTGCGCCCTTCTGACCTTCTGACCTTGTGCCCCCCTTCAAAGAATTCCTGGGACCGCGCCTGAGTCAATTGAATAATGGAATACAATAAATATGTAGTATCACTATACCTTTTTCGAGAGCTTTCTTCTGCTTTAATGTTTCCATTCTATCGATGATTTCCTGCTCTTGTTGCGATACCTTCTTTTGTTCAATCGATTCTTCTTGAACCCCTCGTTGGGCAGTACGGATTTGCTCTTCTTTTTTAGCAGCTAAACAACATGTATAGCGAAAGTGTACTGTAAAGATTAGAAAAGAACAACAATCTATAGTGAAATATTCTATTTAAAATGAGTGAGACTCTGCTAGGAATTGAAAATGATTCTAGCAGTACTCAATCTGTATAGTAGGCTACACTCTAAATTATATAACGGTCAAATGACGGATACATGACGGTATACACTGTTGATAATTCCGTCATTCATCCG
>JAYJLU010816234.1:0-11201 GCA_036873645.1 Minona dolichovesicula
AAATGTTTCTGTTTTGGCTACTCTTTTTATTTTTAAAGAAATATTCATCGATCTCAAAACTAAAATAAAAATAAGTTGCTGTGCTGTGTATACACCAATGCAGTAATAACAGTTACAAAAAATATGATGTGTCGTTCTAAAGATTACCAACTATAGAAAAATATTACTAAAATATAATAAGGGTATAATGTTGTCAAAAATAAGTCGCGTCATTAATAATAAAAAGTCAATATTTTAATGATAATTTCATGGAGTAAATTAAATTTATAAAACACATTATTACGATTTTATTAAATAAAATAATTTTACGTTTTAACAGTTATTTTTTCCGACATCTCTAAGTTCTGCAAAATGAATGTTTTGTTGTACATAATTATATATGAATATTGAAAGAATAACTATCCAACTTACTCATCTTCATCATCACTCAAAAACTCGTCATCATCAAATAATTCTTCAATGATAACTCCTTCCTCCTGCTGATTTCTACTGCCTGATAAAGGGACCATATTTAAGTCACCATTCATAACATTGGCAGTAGTAGATGATTCAAGATCCAGATTCATCTGAGAAAACTTTGACATCATTTTTTTTTCACTAATGTACACTTTGCGACCTCTAAAATTATCCCAATCATCAACTGATTCTGTGCTAAAAAATAGCAAACAGAAAAAAGAACTGCATTGAAAGCTCTTCATTCAAATTACTATAATAATTTAGCGCAATTCCAGCAAAATATTTTTTCAATAGAATACTACATAAATAAAGAATTATTTTAAAAAGAATACCTCTGCAATCCATGACTTTTACGCTTTCTGTGTGAGGTGCCAGTCCCCATGTGAGGAATGTTGTCATTCACGAATGTATGATTGACATTATCAGAATTTGTATCATCATTTACAGTGGGAGAAAAGGCACCTTGATAAACATTAGGCTGAAAATTATTACCCACAATACCATTTGAAAATGTAGGGGCATTCATTGTATTTACAAATTGGTGAGTATCTTGGCAAAGGTTCCAATTAATATCATTTCTGATTGGAAAGGCAGAATTTCTTTGCAGGGCACTATCCATCATGCCTCAAAAACCTAAAAGACAAAATTTATATTTACAGAACCGTTTAATAATAAAATCATTTTAAAATTCAATACTTTACATATGAAGATGGTTAGCATATTTATTAAATCTTTCATAATGGCTTAAAATTATGTCAATCAAATAAGAACTAATGGTTACCCTTCTCAAGAATATAATTCTGAAAATTCTAAGCTATGATTCAAATCTATTGAAATGAATATTTCTGCATATTGATACAAAACCCAGGGTTGCCACAGATTTTTAAAAAAATGTAAATTTTTGAAAGAATGAAAGAACTTCAATTAAAAAATATAATATTAAATAAAAGCATTTGTGACTATTGTGACTATTCCACAATTTATTTTAACATTGATCTGTTGTAAATTTTTATTTCTTATTTGATTGGCCATCTGTAGAGCTACCAATTCATTCAATAGACATTCAGCACCTGTAGGACTTTCTTGGTAGGAACTCAGAACTTATTACAGCACTTCCAATTGAAGCTCAGTGCAGACTTAGTGACTAGTGATCTGCTGACAGTGGCATTGAAATTTTTATTGATGCAGGGAAAAGAGAAACTTTGTAACTTTTTTGATCAGCTCTATACATTAGTAAAGAATAAAATATGATAAAAATATATAAAATTCCTATCTTTGGTGTATTGATCCAAAGAAGGTTGATTATCTCAGAATCCAGTCACCTTGGCTAGACACCTAGACTATAATGTAGGTTTCAAAATTAACTTCTACACACACATCTTAGATATATAAAATGTAATCAAAGTTAAAGAAATATCAATCTAAAAAGGGCCTTTTGTCACATTCTCAATTAAAAGTTAATCAAAGGTTCCATCTCTGCTGTGTGCATCTACTGGAGGTGCATTAACTTGCTGAAAAATAGCTTGACATTTTGCAATATCTAGAGGGATTACTGCTTCCTCAACCACTTCAATGTAACAGTTACATTGTTGACCTTATTTGGGACATACTGAATGACTCTTTTATCATCAGCAATGGTATCAGTCCCTATATTAACACTAGAAGCGCCAGACCCGTCAATTGATGATTTTTCAACTTTAATCAAAAAATATAACTTTTTTCGAAATATTCTTCTTCTTATTCCTTGCAGCACAATTTTTCTTGGTGAGATGTGCAAACAGAAAAATGAATTTCGATTCTAACTCATCAGGAAAAAAGTTAAGGGGTTTATGAGTTGTGACCTTTAAGCACCGAACCCTATCAATTGACAAAAATATAAATTGTGCAATTAAACAAATTTTAATCTATTATAAATGTTTATTACACACAATAATATCATTATGAAGTATAATTACAGTATGTTATATAAAATATTACTATTTTTATAATAGATTAATATGAAATGTATATCAATGTCTTTTTAGGTTATTATTATTGTTTATCTTATTTCATATTAGATTTCATTGTCTTTTTCTTTTTGGCAACAATGAAAACCATGACTTGTTTCATTGTAAAATGTACTTTTAAAAACAAAATATACATTCAACATACATACAAGCATTTTACACATTTTTACTAATTCTCTCTTTCATTTTCATCTGCTGAATATCTATCAGATTCATAGCATGACACATCTGATGGAAGGTTTAAGATGCCATCAAGACTTTCTCATTGCCATTTTTAATTGTAAAATTTGTCATGAAAGAATGCTAACGGATGACTCAAATATGCATGAAAAATGAATTTTGACAAAAGTGCTCAGGTATAATAAATGAGCCAATAAAATAGTCTTATTTGATAGGATGGATATCCCCAATGGACAACACTGAGAAATATCTCTACCTACAATACAAAGGATTGTAGGATAACTACACATTCACTGTAAATCTCATAAAACCTATGATGTGATCAGAGATTGCTCAATTTGAAGGTTGATATTTTCATCATATACCCTGTATCATTGTATTTTCATGCATCCTAAATGATAAAACAATGGTGAAATATTGTTTGAACTTCTTAATGTCCATCATTATGTCATTAGCTGAGGTAACATCATTATAATTATTTGAGAAAATGAGAATTTGTTTGCTAATTATTGTGTAATCAGCTTAAGTACACCACTATAATAATTTATGGGCAAATTATAATGTCTGATGGTAAATGTATCATTAAATAATAGCCTAGAGTATGAAAAATAGTTTTAGTTATTATTATAACCACTTTTATGCAAAAATATTAGTTCAAAATGAAAATCATCAATTGATAGGTTTCAGAACTTATAGCTGTATATTAAAAGTCCAGAGCTTCTAGTGTTAATCTTTTCATTACCAGAATGAATAGTTAGCCTTGTCATGCCTCTCTGTAAAGCTATCCCTAGATGTCAGCATATATAGCACATGGTATATTATAAAAAACTAACATTCTGTCACTCTTGAATTCCCTAGGTCTGGTATTCTTATGCATAGTCCAAATATCATATCTCATGCTGATCTGAAAGTAATAGCTACATTTTGTAATTCTGAAATGTAAGTTAGCTTCTATTAAGTCATTTCAAACTGTTCTGATGCTGGCATTTTTTCCTGTTTGAGCATTCCAATCCTGATGATGAAGGGTCCTTACTACATGGGCTGGATTGGTAGCAGACATTCTGCAAAGATGGCAGTAGATATTTTTCTTTGACCTCTCCCAGGTAAATCATCAATAGTAACTGTCTATTTAGTCTCATATCAACATTAAACCATTTAGCCAACTCCATAACTGTTTAAACCTAGAATCTCTTAATGTAACCAGCTCAGCTCTTTGAATGTGATAAATGTGGCATTCTTGTAATTGATAAAAACAAACCAATCTTTATTTTGCTGGGGTGGTATATCTTAACATAAGCAGTGGTATACTTCAAATTTAATTTTAGAATAGTTGTTGACAACTGGTCCAACCACAGCCATGATTAAGTTGGCCATAAATTATTTTTGCATAATCTATATTGAAATATATTCATAAAAAAATAAGTGGAAGAATTTTGCATTCTTCTGAATTTGTTTATTTGAATTCATTCATTCATTTCTAAATTTAATTCTTTATTCAAGCATTCTTCTAAATTTATTTTTCATATTTCTCCAAGTCACTTCAATCATTTGAGTGTGTGGACAGGTCAAATTGATCATTAGAGTCCACAAATATTATTGGTTGTTTATTTCATATAAATAAACAATACAATGTAGAAAAATAATATACAGCCAACTAATTCATGATTGCCTTGGTTGCTGATAGGACAGCTTTAACCAATTTAGCTAACTTAAATGTTCTGAACTACAAATATTTAGTAAATAAACATGATTCTAAGTGCAAATAAAGTTTTCTATGAGTGTGTGAAGTAGACTTTTCGGTGAAATAACCTTTAAAATATAGTAGACTTACTATTACTTACTTCTAAAATGTAATCAATGAAGATCTTTTACTGTAAGAAACGAAAAATGCGATAAAAATAATTTTACAAGAATTTTCTTGAATTTTCTGAACAGCGCGCAATAAAATAGTTGTGATTTATAAAAATAATTCGTGTTAGAGCAGCCGGTTATTACCACAGTTATAATATAGGGTTAAGTGGTTATTACCATTCATATAATATTTTTATTAATTAAACACCAACAAAAATGAAAGCAATTCGGCGTATACAACAAAGATCCCCATTAATTTGTAAAAAAGATGGTATAACAGGGGTATACATAGTACAATTTTGGATGAATTTATTAAGTATACTTTTCGTGTTAAGATATGATATCAGTTTTATTGTTTTATCGAAATTATATATTCGATATATATTCTTTCGGCTAAAATGAATTTAAAAATGTCATATTTCCTGCGTTCACAAATACATCAAAATGGATAACATTAAAAATAGAACATTGACGTGTAAAATGTTTTATTTTACAGACCACATATATACCTATATATATACATACATATATAACAAGAATAAAAACAAAAGACTATTGTTGAGGTCAATATAATAAAAACAATTTATTCTCGTCAACTATTATATAGTTTCAATATCGTCAGGTTATTTGGAGAACCTATTTCATCAAACATTTAAAACCAGAACTTAATGCATTTGACTATTATTAATATTTTAATTTGGCTATATAAATCTATTAGGTATTTTATTCCCGGACGATAGCTGACGAAAATAAATTGCTTTTATTATATATATGTATATGTATATCAAGGAATTCTATTATTATAATAATTATTATTAATTAGTCCTTAGTCCTTGAAGAAGTCCTTGATGTATATGTATTATATGTGCATATCTGATAATGTAAAGAGAATATAAGGTATACATGTTTCTTAAATATAGCTATATGATCGCACGGATGTTATTTTTGTGACTGCGGCATATAAAAAGTTATATCGGTTTACTCCAATCGCGAGAAAGATTTCATATATATATTATACTTTTCATGCGAATAATTAATATTTGTCTCCACTCTGGGTACAAATATTATTTTTCAAAGGAACATCGGGATATCTAGCGGTTACGCGTTATATACATTTCAGGTTATGCGTGTCTCCGCAATACCTTTTTGACTGAATCCAGAAAGCCATAGGTATTTTTGTTGAAAACTAGATATTGCATGGTCAACTCAAGTAACCTTTTCTACCAAATGTTTAATTTCGCTTCTCTATTCTCGTCTTGTTTATGTCTATTCTCCTTTATTTTTTGCTTCATTGTTATTTCTCAAACGCATTCCTTTGGCGTATTATGTCTCCTGAAATATAAATTTACTGTTCAATCAATGCATGTTATTAAAGCCTTGTCTTCTCTCTCTCGGTGATGGAATTCGTGAATTTGTTAAAAGAACCAGATACTTTTTAATTAAAATTCAATTTGGTTTCATTTTGATCATTATATTCCATTTGATGAAACAATACTAACAATTTTGATAATTTACTCTGATGGGGAAGAGTTTTACATCTCCTTCCGGTAATCAACGAGATCCATGATCGTATAACAACACCTTCGATAACTATTTCTAAAATAAAAATGTTGTTTAAAACAGGTTAGAATTCCAGTTTATCATATATTTTAACGCATAATTTTTTAGATATTTTATTTTTGAAAGTAAATATTTATTGTTTTATATAATTAATATCTTTCAACTTACACATTAATTAAACATTTAAATTTGTAATGTTCCTGAATAAAAGTACTTAAGTGTGGTTAATATTGCTAAGATTTTAATATTTAAACCTGTCCATGAGATAATTAAATTTGTTTCAAGACATTTAACACAATTTTATGTTTAGTACATGTTTATATTATGTAGCATACATACATTATAGTCAATCAGTTTGAAAATTGATGTTAAATGTAAATGTAAATTATTAATTATAAATATTATTCTAAAATAAAAATTACATTTTCAATGATATCAGAACAAGTTTGAAAATAGCCACACATCTGTTGGGACTGGCTTTTAACTTCTCATGGGTTGGTAATTCATAAATGCCAACTTTAAATTTTGAGCAAAAGTCAACAACTTCTCTGCCCTAATTGACCTACATCAGATGATTATATATATAATTAATAATGAAGATTTTACCTGGTTTACCTAGTACCACCAAGTCGAGGATGACCCCTGGCGACCAGCATAGACAGAGAACTCCTCCTGTCCTGGGCAGTTTCTTTCATGTTGATCAGATTCATTCCGGTGGCTAGCTTGAGTTTGTCAATCCATCTAGCGCATGGTCTGCCGGGAATTTGGTCTGCCCGTCATTGCTAGCATCAGATCACATTAAGGTTGTCTCCATTGGTATGCATGATATGGCCGAAGTACTTCATTTTGCGCTGAAGAATGACAGCGTCGAGAGGCAGGGGGTTGTTCACTGCTTGGAGAATGTTAGTGTTGGTGATATGAAGCAGCCTCCTCCAGCACCAAAGTTTTGGTGCTGATATTGGTAGTTGTCCAGGATTCCGATGCATAGGTCAGAATTAGGTGAATGAGCATCTTCGACAGTTGTGATTTCATATGAATGCTAAGGTCCCAATCTTTCCATAGACGGTTCATATTTGCCATTGCTGTGCGACACATAGTAATCCACCGAGTGATTTCAGTGTTGCCTTTGACATTGATCATTAAGCCAAGGAAGTTGAATTGCTCTACTGTTCCATATGTTGCGCCTTGGAAAGTGAACACGCCATTGTGATTTTTTCTCATGATCTTTGTCTTCTAAACATTAAGAAAGAGTTCCAACATTTTCACTACGTTAATTAGATCTGTTTGATGTTCAGATGAGTCTGCTATAAGACTGGTGTCATCTGTGTCACCTCAAGTTGTTGATAGATCTCCCGCTGATCCACACTCCTATGTCCAAGTTTTCTAGAGCCGTTCTCATAATGCTCTCACCATAGAGGTTGAACAGCTTGGGGGACAGTATGCAGCCTTGCCGGATGCCTTTACCAATCTTAACCCATTCTGTGTCTCCTTCGTTTGATCTGATGGTGGCTTCTTGGTCTTCATAGAGGTTTTTCATGATATATATTAAATTTCCCATTAAATATAACCCATTTCGAGCATGCTGTTGAAGAGAATGTTGTGATAGACACAGTCAAAAGCTTTAGAATAGTTGATAAAGCAGAAGTGGAGTACCTTCTTTCTTTCATTAGTTCAATTATCCACCTCATGTTGGAAATATGATTGCGTGTGCCCCTACCTTTCCTGAAACCTGCCTGTTCTAGCAGCAACTGCTCATCACAAAGTTTTGCAGTCTATTCTGGATTATCTTGAGGAGAATTTTGCTTGTGAGGGTGATTGTTCTGTAGTTCTGACATTGTTTAGGGTCCCTTTTTGAAAAGTGTGATGAACACAGAGCATGTGTCCCAGATTTTATTGGTACCAGTGTCCCAGATTTTATTGCAGAGTTTCAGAAGAAATGGGTGAACATCTTCACCGAGGTGTTTCCATATTTTTTAGTTCTCTGTTCATTGCTGGTTTTCTTGGCAGAGTAATGCAGTGGTTTGCCATTGCCTTCTGCATATGGTTGGCTTGTGGAAAGCTCATCCGCCCATGAGGCTGTTGGCTTGAAGAAGCTCCTCTGCCCTAGAGATGCCACACACCTCCCCTCCTCTTTTATCCGGGCTTGGGACTGGCACAGAGAGAGAATCAGAGACCAACCGCCCTACTTATGCTCACAATTTTTAAGTTGATGAGGCAGCCATTAGGCTTGGCTTCTAACCTGGCGAAACAGTATCCCCGGTACTAACTCTGAGGCAAAATTACCTGCTTAATATTTTAATTAATATTAACGGAATTCTTCATATCATATGTCAATTTATTTAGATAATGCTTTTTAAAAGGTTAATGATAATTTTTAAATGAGACATAAAAATAGGTGTATCGGTTAATTTCTGGCAGGGTTGTATATCAAACTACAGAAAGAGTAATATTTTATAGGTGAATTTATTTACAATTGTTTGTAACTGATATTTTTAACTTATTTATAAGACTACTTAGGTACTGAAGTTTAATAGAACATTAAAAATATGAAAATGATTACAAGACTTAGTAATATTTTTAAAATTAATAAGTATTTATACAAAATTATATGTACATGCATATTTACAATGTTGTACTAATTCTAAACAGAATATTTTATTTGTGTATTCAATATGTACAGTATTTACAATGAATTGTCCAAGTTAATTCAACAAATTATGTTTCTTCTTAATTTAATTTGTAGGAAAGGATAATTTTGTAAGATTCAGTTTGAAGCATATTTTTTGATAGAAAAAAATACTCTTACAAATTTAGTTCACTCTTCCTGTTGAAAATTTACCAATGAATGAGATACTATGATACAATGCTAAAAATGTATTAACATAAAAATAATTGAAACTGATTCTTAATATTCTATAGGCTAATTTCATTTGGATTGTCTATGTGCAACAATTTCACTGCTTCTTTAGGAATTGGTTTGTGCTGGTGTGTCTGTGGTTTACGTAGGTGGCATAAAAGATCTTTATTTGTATCTCTTCTTGAAGATTTTCTCATAAAGTGCTCTCTATTGTTTCTGAAGTCTTTGTTTCTTTAATCTTGAGCATCTTCAGACATCATACCTATTGGTAAAGACATTCTCCCAACAACTTGATGACCATGAATTGAAATTTTATGCATTGCTTGTGGCATATAATATCATGGATATTTCTCTGCAAATAACCTTGCTGTTTCAATGGAATATACTTGAAGTTGGTCAGCATCAATAGGAAGTCCAGATGATAATACTGCTAAAATATTGTGAATTTGGTCAATAAGGTCTTTATTGATTCCTGTGATATCAGACACTTCCTGCGTCTGAGTATAAGCCATTGTGTTTTGCCATCTAACTAATCTAGTATAGGCTTTTGTACTTGACATATTCTCCTTGCTGTATGATGAAATAAAGCATTAATATCAACTTCAGCCTTATAATCTTCATTATTAAGATATTAAACAGGAGGAATACACTGCTGCTTAGCTGAAAATATTTTATTGAAATTTTATGAAAAGATCTCCTTTGGAATACAATCCATATTAAAATAAATCTAGAATACCAAAATTTAAACTATAAAATATTATGTTGACAAGAATGAATAGTGTTGAGCTGAAATGATCACCATGATTATATACTTCAAAAGACTGTCAATAGATGGAAGACATCAAATGATATAAGAACTCCATTAATGAAACCAGATGTAGTGCATACACTTGTCTGATGAATTGACTCTTGGTCTAATACCAGTAGGTTGGCAACTTGTATTGATGGCAGTCTATAGGGAAGACATCACAAAATCCATTATTTGCTGGAGAATGCACAAAGCTATAGGCTGTCTCCAGTTGTGGGCAACACCTTGCACCATTATAACCACAATTTCTGGTGCAAAGTTATGGATTCCTTTTTTTCTCTTCACATGACAGTTCCCTCTTCTCCTATCACAAGTTCCAGCCCCAGTGGAAAGCTTATTTGTCGTGAGCTAGCCATTTGGTCGCCCATCCTAATCGCCAAATGATCCTTTTTGTTGCTCACCAGGTAATCGCCGCAAGCTCGCCGGGCAACTTTTATAGTTTGGTTTTGCTTATTAGAATTATAATTTGATCAAAATAGTTGTATACCTATTTCAATTAATGTAATATATGTATATTTAAAATTTAATTGGTTCTGTTAATGTGGTTGCATGATGTAATGATACGTTGGCGTAGATGTTCCAAATCCCAAATTCTCTCCTGGTAAACTAAAGACTTTAAATGCCCCCATAAGTAAAAATCCAATGGTGTCAGGTCGGGGCTTCTAGGTGGCCATTAAACTGTGCCTCTGTGCCCTATCCAGTGATTAGGGAAGTGTTTATCCAGATAAGCTCTTACAATGAAACTGAAATGGGGCGGTGCCCCATCTTGTTGGAACCATAATGGATAGTCTCCATCTTCTGTCATAAGACTGGGAAAAATGTCCTCCCTAAGCATATGTAAGGAATTAGCACCTGTGACATTGGCATCAAAAAATATAATATATAATTTTGCGACACAGCTGTGTGCTATAGGATCGCGATTAGGATTTAATCTGTTAAATTCTGCACTTATCTCTCTTTGGCTTCTGGTACCAATGAGTAAAATTATTTGTATGCATTCTTCTTTATTTAAGGACATTTCATGCAGTATCAGCATGAAAGATTGGGTATTTACTTATTACTTAAAGACATTTAAAGCACTTATGCAGTATCAGCCAATGAGGTGCAGCTATAGCTACTCAATTCAAATTTGAATGCAGTTACTAGCTCATAGTTGCTACCAGCTGATCAGTAACTGACCACAGTTAAGTGAACTATGCATTTTAGTGGAATTTTCTAATTTTTGCTATGGTTCCAGACTTATGGGACACCCTGTATTCCTGTAGGATAATCTCAATTTACACATATTCAGATGTGGTCACTTTAATATATTTGATTATAAATTTTCCTATTACACAGATAGTTTATTATATCCATAAGTTGTAAAAATAATATAATTATTGCAAACCAGAATATATTTCAAAATGAAATTTATCAACACAATTTACATATACTGATGAATTACACATGGAAATAATTTTAGTAACATGTGTCCATTTCCCTA
>JAYJLU010816345.1:0-11201 GCA_036873645.1 Minona dolichovesicula
TTCATAGAGTTGGAGGGTCATCACTTTACCGGTGTATTAAGCACATGAACTAAAGCGTGTGGACTATTATGACTTTGGAGATGAACATTTTAATTATCTGAATCATAGGAAGTAAAACTTGGAACCATTTTCCTATAGAGTAAAGATACGGTTTTTTGCCTCGAGCAGTTAAGTTGCTCGGGAGACACTATTTAATATGGATAGATTATCATTCTAATAACAATTCTCATTTCTGTGGTTTGCTCTCTAGCAGTGTTTTATTCAATGGATAGCGCTGTCTATAATTTGTAAGAGATGGCGCTTATTAATATAGGAGAGCTATTTAGTTGACAATTTGGGATACTGATCGAGTGAGTCTTCTATCAGGCGGCATACATAATTCAATATGCTTTGGGGTGATATATTGATTTCTCTGTGTGGAGATACGCATCGTAAAATATGAATATTAAATAACTTACCTATTTGGATTCAATTTTATAGTCACCGTTTTATCTAGTTTGAGCCAATGTATCTATTAGTGCTGTCTACAAATGCAGACAATTGTCTATATAGATTATTGACTAATTAGTTGTGTACATAAAATTTTTTATATATTATTCATGGCAGAAAATTGTGTAGGCATGGCATATAAAGTAACCAAGTTATACAGAGTCTCGACTCTCAAAAATCATAGAGTAACTTTACTACACACACAACGACGAAGAGCAATGAGCGATTTTAAAAACTCTCTTACCAGATTGAAGTATAAAAGGAACACTTTTAATGATATCAAATTTATAATTCAGTATGATGCAAATAAATGTGTTTTCTTCCGTAGTAAATTATAGTAACACAGTATAGTACATTCACAATTTGTAATATAGCAATCTATTTCACTACACGAGAAATGGCTTGATATATGCTTCAAAACTTATATCATTAAGAAAGTAACTCTTTTTTATAACTTCAATTTGGTGAAAGAGCTTTTAAAGTCGCCACATTCACTTCGTCGCTATAACAGTTTGAACTTCACCAATTTATAATGGTGGAGATAGGAATTAATCGATATCCAAATATCTACAAGCAAGAGTCGCTTCTCTGTATGTACTTACTCTGTGCTCAAAATATTGAAATGCATATCGATAGTTTTGTTTTTACCACGACTGACAAATTTCAAACCGCCATTATAAATTAGCTACCAATTTCAATTTATCACCTCTTCCAAATAATGCAGAAATATGACAAAGAAGCGTTTTCCAAACACACTGCGAATTAGTAAATTCGAACGAAGTGTGTTTAAGGGAGGCAATACATTGAAATTGATAGAATGGCGGAGACAGGAATGTGTCAGCCGTGGTATAACAAAACCATCGATATCCATATGAAGAGTGGAATCTCTGTGGGCGTGATGTAGCATAATAAATGATTTGATGTGATTGTTAGGTGATCTCAGTGAAGGATGTCACGAGTTTGTACAGTGTCCCTGTCCTGCTTGAACAACAGAAAGTAGCCAGCATTATCATTCAACAATTCAAACTCTCGCCTCATATACACCACCCGAAAAAGTATCTACTGAAGTGGAAAGAGTTGGCCGACCGGTCTAACAATTCAACAAATGAAGTGAAAATTGCTCTCGTTGGGAAATACGTTCAGTTAGATGATGCGTACACTTCTGTGTACAAGGTCAGTATACCTTCAAAATTTATAATTCAGATTCATTTTACCACACTTTCGTATGAAGTGGGTAAATTTTATACAACTTATTCATCTCGTATGCATAAATGAAGAGCAAGCTGTTTTAAACTTCCTCCATTTCGCTTCTGAAATGTCTGGGAAATTTGAAGAAAGCTATGTGGATGTTTGTATCGACATTGATTTTCATTCATATTTAATGGATGACCAGCCGCATTGTCATCGAAGGTAACGAAGAAGCTGAACAACTAGCCGACGAAGCCTCAAACCTCGACCAGAATGAAGTCGCCAAAAAGGTTTTCATAGACGCATGACAGCATACAGGAAAGATACATCACCGATAGAAGATACCACGAATGGAACATAAACAAAGAAGAAGAGAAGCACTTGAGCCGTAAGGAAAGAACCATGGTAGCCTGAGCTAAATCCGGCTATTCTGAAATCTCTAAAGCCTACATGCACTAAATCAGCAAAGAACTACGTAGATCCCCTCTGTACAACCTGTATGGTCGAAGAAGATCAGATGGAATGCCGTTCGGATCCGGGTTACTGGAACTGGAACTTCTGGCTGCAACTCGATGAAAACCATCTCTGAGATATGCTCTGTTTTTAAACAGCTCAAAATTTCAAAATTGATTTATTTTGTTTTATATAAAATAAAAACATATTATTTATTCTTTTTCCTTTGTAGGCGTTGAATCACGCTGCTCTATTCTGCAATTACAAGCTGGTGGTGAATGTCGTTGATGCGGAACATTTAGAGGATAAGACCAATCCAATTTCCTATCATCGCGCTTGGGAGAAATTGTGCACCTCTGATGGAGTACTCGTTCCCGGAGGCTTCGGTTATCGCGGTGTGGAAGGAAAGATTGCTGCCCTGAAATGGTGCCGAGAGACTAAGAAGCCAGTTCTTGGTATTTGTCTTGGACTCCAGTGCATGGTTATCGAATTCTGTCGTAATGTCCTTGGCTGGACGGTAAGGGACTGACCATGAATGCCTATTGTTATAGATTTTTCTTATTTTTATAAAAACTGAGTGCTGATATTCACAATCAAAGTTTTGATAGATCCTTTCTTCTTTGTATAAGTAATTTTATTTCAACCTAAAAACTCCATTTTTACTCTATGAAAATATTGTTTCAATTTTCATCCATTTTCAAATTCCACAGTTGCCGAGCGAGTGAAGTGATTTTCCATAATATCTATATATTTTGAATGTTAAGGTGCTTGATGACATTATTTGCTTTACTGAAATCATTGCATAGAGCTTATTTATTTATTATCACAATCTGTGTGACTGCCTGCAGTGCCAGTTACTCTCTAACAACTGTATCTATTAGTGATTCGTCATGCATCATAGAAGCAATACAATGTAGTGTTTGTTGAATCGGGGTTACAGGAGGAATATCACTACTAAGTAAGCATAGAGATTAGAGAAAATTATATTCGTTGTTTAATTTCTTCAATTTGTATTTGGAAAATTTACCAACGAGCCTAGGAAGAGGTACAAAAAAGGAGAATAAAGCAAAAACAAGAAGAGTTAAGATTTAGTGTCAGTCACAGATTTCTGTGGATATAATCCGGGGACGGCTCAGAGAAGCGGTTGAAGTGTCGGCCCAGAGTGCATAGCAGTAGTCCCATATTGGAAAAACGAGAGTAGGAACGAGTGTTTTCAGGGTTGATTTTTTGATATAGCGTGAGTAGCGTCGTATATGGTTAATTCGGGCTATTGATTTCTTTGCTACTTTTGATAGGTGGTCGTTCCATTTCATATTTCCGTTGAAGTTTACTTCTAGGAGATTAATGGCAATGTTGTTCTTAAGCTGATTGGTCAGTTTTTTAGGCAGATTGACTAGAGTAGTATCGTCTGCGTAGTACAGAAATCATTTACTTTCTGGAAAGATCTGGGGTAAGTCTGCAGTATAGATAGGTAGTGAAGAGCAGTGGTCCAAGTATTGATCCTTGGGGGACCCGGGGTTCCTACGGTCCTGGAATATGTCAGACGAGTTCCCAATAATCCAAGTTCTGCTAGGGGCATTTTGTGTTCCACCAATGTTTCAATAAAAAATATGGGTGTTGCATCATTAGAGAGTCATATAAAAGGTGCTAAACACAAGAATCAAGCTTCTTTATCATCGAAATCATCTATCACTAGACAGTTATTTAGAGTCTTCAAATGAGTCTTCTGTCACCCAGATTGCACAAGTAGCTCCATCTCAAGCTCGTGTTGATGTTTGTTATGTCCTGAAATTTGTCCTGAATTGTCCTGGAATTCTATTTTCAAAAATGTGTAGGAACCCTGGGACCCCATCCTTCATTGTAAGGTCTTGACTGACATCGGAGACATTGACTCTCTTATCCGCAGATGCCATTGAAAAATGGGGTACCACCATTATTGTCAATTTATAATTTCCTTCTTTTCTCTCAAGAACCTTCTCAAGATACAATTGCACTTGCTTCCAAATTCAGATTAGGATCTTGACTGTTTGTATTATTCTCCCCTAACTTCCAGCGATAGTGAATGTTAAAAGTTCAATCCATTAAAAAATTTCAAACATCATGCTTCTTTGGAAATAATTTTTTCTACCTACTTCGCTTTGTAGCTAATCCTCTACTATAATCCCATAAATGTTGATGAGTTTTTAATTTGCGCTAAATTAAGAGCTTTGAGTTATTACACACTCAAAATTATCTAATTACGATAAAAAGTCAACAAAACATGTGCATATAATCACTGATTATAGCTGACTGTCTGTCTTTATACTACATGGCTGGAAAAAAGAAACCTTTTTAAAAAACATCATTTATTTTGGCATTGAACTTATTATCTTTTTTACGGAAATGCTTAAAATTTTATTTGTCTATATTCAATAAATTGGACAAACTCAAAGAACTTTATTCCATGGCAAACAATTTAAATAGAGGTATATACTGTATAAAATATAACCTCTATATAGCGCTATTCAACATCTTTCATTCCCGAGAATACTTAACCGGGATTCGAACTGTCAACCCCTGGATTGGTGGCCACCGCTCTCTACGAAAGAATGACAATTTGAAAGCTTTTTCTTATACTGCGTGCTGATTCAACTGGATGCTGGAAATTTTTTTTATGGTGTTATGGTTTCTTTTTTTCCAGCCCTGTATACTATTGAGCTTTCAGTTGTGAAATCTCCATCGCATTCGGCAATATATTTTGTTATTTAATGCTATGTATACTATAATATGATAAAATTTGAAACTGTTAAAACAACACTGTATTACTATTAGACGGAGTTGGTTGTGTTTAGTAATGTTTAGAGAAAAATGTGAGCAGAATTGTTAGTTTTCTAATATGAAGGGGAAAAGAATCATTGATAAAATTGATTCTAGGATATTGATTGAATGTCTTCTTTGTATATTTAGACTGCTCACTCCACTGAATTTGATTCTGAGACTAAATATCCAGTTGTCATAGATATGCCTGAATTCAATCCGGGAGATATGGGGGGCACAATGCGATTGGGTTTACGTAAGACCATAATGCACAAAGTGACTGCCGTGGGAAAGAGCGTGACCGGCTCTGGAGACAGTGTCACTCCACCGCAACAGTCAAAAATTCAGAGATTGTACGGTAATGTTGACAGCGTGAATGAACGCCACCGACATCGCTATGAAGTCAATCCCGTATACGTTGACGACTTGGAGAAACAAGGACTCCACTTTGTAGGCAAAGATGCTGAAAATACTCGAATGGAAATTGTGGAGCTGCAGCATCACCCATATTGTGTCGCGGTGCAATTCCATCCGGAGTATCTCACTCGGCCAATGAAGCCGTCCCCTCCTTATCTGGGTCTCATATTGGCTGCGTCAAAACGGCTTGACGCGTATCTCAAAAATGGCTGTCGAATTAGTCCACGGGCTAATTCTTTTCTTGAAGAATCTGATGACGAAGAAAGTGAATACAGTGTAATGAGTATTGTTAAAGAAGCTGAAAGAAATTTGCGTTTGAATAATTCCACATCTACTGATGATCATGATGATAGCGCCGTATCTTCTTAATTATATTATGTACTTACATTTCTATTTTTCAAGATCAATCTATACTTATATAATATATATATACATATATGCATTTCCTAGACTTTCTTTTGTATATTACTATTAGGATAACTATGCTGAAATTATTAGTTAAGTAATTCTATAAAATTGATTAAACTATATTGTTCTTATTGTGTATGCAGTCTTTTAATTTCATGTTTGTAAAATGTGATAGTAATCTTGCTAGCATTTTACACATGCGAGAGTCCAGTTCATGAATTATAAATTAATCTACACTTATTCCACGTATTTAAAATACTACCTTTTAATTGTTCAAATAAAAGATCTATTTTTTCAACTGTTTTGCATCTTTGACTCTTCATCTCGATAAGAAGGAAAGATAGAAGACAAAATTTACGCTATACATAATCATCAATTCTTTTATATAGAATAGAAAATTTACTTTGATAATTATGATAACTATTTTTTTATACCTTTTGTGGTAGTTAAAATTAATAAGGGTAGGTCTACCTCTACTAGCCGCGTCAGAGGCAAAATGTTCCCATTTACTTATATTTGTAAACCTAGTGCCATGTGCAAGTGGCTCAGGGGTAGGTGGATCAATCTTCATGGGTTAATAAACACATACTTAAGCGTATAATTTAGAATAAACGAAGCTATATATATATATACTTTCCAGAGGTAATCAGTGCTGAATAAATACTACTGCACATTAGCGAAAGTACAAATATTTCAACAGTGAAAAATATAGACCGAAGTTTTGCAATCAAAACATCAATTACAATTTTTAAATAAGTATAGTCTGCACGAGGAATGCTAGAAGGAATTATTTAGTTTTGGTGGTCTCCTTATTAATAACTGAGAAAATCAAAACTTAGGAGATTGAAGTTTTGATTTATTACAAAAAATATCTAAAATAGAATTCTGAATAATTTTCAAGTTAAGTTTTGCTCTAGAATACACGGCCCTTAATTATTTTCTCGGTTCTTGCATTTGTCCCGAGTTTGGTAGCATACCGGGAGTAATGAAGTGTAACGCAAACGAAGTATTTTGAATTGCAGCTCTATCGGCCAGCTTCTATAAAAAAGCGGGTGTGGCCTATACTCAATCATCAAAAATTACTGGAAGCAGAAAATGACGGTGTATGTTCTTAAAAGTTAAAGGGTGATAGTTTCTAGTAATTTCAAATTGAAAAATAAATGTTCATCAAAAGAGTGTGTTTAATTTAGTCATTTTAAAAAATGTCATAGAAGCATAAACGCGCAATAATTAAAGAATGGACGCTACAAACAGACCCTTACAAATTCCACCTGAATTTAATCTTTATGCTGAGAAACATGGATTATTTGATCTGAACAAGGTTAATAGACACTATATCTCTTCAAATCGTCTTATAAAATTTTATTTATTGCTTAATCCTGCTTAATCCTGACCAGTTTGTAAACATGTATAAGATTAAATTCTGACAACTGGTCCAACCAGTTATCAACATTTAGCTAGTCATGTTGGCTTAAACTAGTGACATACATTGTTAATACCATTGTATACCACAGGTCAACAGTTTA
Organism: Minona dolichovesicula; assembly: GCA_036873645.1. NCBI lineage: Eukaryota > Metazoa > Platyhelminthes > Proseriata > Monocelididae > Minona > Minona dolichovesicula. Next base: position 7,278 of record JAYJLU010816345.1, read on the forward strand.
ATAGTATGGTCTTAGTTGCTATATTGTTTAATGAATATTTACTCCAAATAATAAGAAAGAAATTAAGCAATCATCAATATTATAATTAAAATTCAGCCACAATAGATGAATAAACTAATTATCTTATTAAAAACATCAAAATTTATGTTTTTATTGTTAATCCTGGTGATCATTAACAATTCTATCTTATTCTAAAATAAAATTTAAACGAATGTATTATGACTTAATATCTAATAAAACTAAAATTGTATTCAGCTTATTTATACAACAAAACATAAATAACAAAAATCTATTTATCAAAGCAATAAAAAAATGTTTTCTTAATTATGTATCTTTTTTAAAAAATCATTGAGATGCCAATTGATTATGGAGACACCTTTAGTTTCATGTTTGTTATATCTCACTTTATGTATTTTTTGTATCCATGAGCTTGAGTATATACATATCTGTATACTTAGTATATTACATGTACTCAAAAACCTATAGGTAAACTCTATATCATTCATTAAGTTTATTTCCAACTTTAAGAACACTCATCTTTTTTGTTGCAACTTGATAGCTTACACAGCTCTTTGCAGCCTTTTTTCTTTCATTACTAGCCACTAAATCATTACCACTAAATAGGTACTATGAAAAAAGACTTCACTTCATATTATATATAAAATCATATTCTTTATAATTACCTAAATATGTTTTTATTACCTACTATATGTTATACATACTAAATGTCAGTGTTTGTACTATTACTACGTTACCTACCTATAATGATTGCAATGTTTTTAAAAAATAAAAATAATACTTACTTACTTACAAAAATGATAAGTTTTTAGTAAATGCCTACATATATAGTTTTCATTATTTTGGAAAAGGTATTCAATTTTTAGTCTACACGAATACTGTAATCAGACATCCATTTGTAGTACTTTTCATACCATACCATGATGGACCATAACTGTTTTGGTCCAATATATCAATGCCTAATTACTGTAAATTCCATAAATTTTATTGCTTTTATTCTAATTATTATTTTAGAAAATTAAAATATATATGTTGATTTGCAATCTGAGTTTAATCAAGTTAGGATAAATTAAATTTAAAGTATGCCACTGCCAATGCCATCTTTAGGATAAAGTAAAATAGAAACTGTATTAATAACAATATATATTTGATGATTAATACAATATAAATTTATTATTATATATCAGTTAGAATATATGTATGGTTAATTAAATTAAATTAAATAGTAGTCATATTTTATAGTTTGATAATAAAACAGTTATTATTTTCTCATTTTCTATCAATTTTTGATGATTATCAATAAGCAATCAAATATTTAATTTGAATTTATATCATTATAAGTATACATTCCAGTTTTTTTTATACATTCAGTTATGATAGTATTCATTTCTAATTGGCAGAACATATTTTTCATAGTTTAAATAGGAATTATTTATGAAATTATTTAATAATTCCATAATTTTTACCCCCTGAATTACCATCAGTCCAGAATATACTGCAAATGGACATCTATTTAAATTACATTTTTGGTATGAGTAAACATATTTTTGGTACATAAACAGTCAATATTTTAAAGGATTACCATACCATGAATGGTGTGTAAATGGATGTCCATTTTGGGTATGTGTCTGGCTATTTTGAAAGGTTTATTAACAGATAAATCTGTACACATAACAGTGTGCACAATCTTGGAATAATAGTCAATTTCGTTGTTTTAAATCTTGTTCCACGTTCAGGCATGTTCATGCTCATTCAATGACCAAAAAATAGTCATTTGTTATATACATTTTTTACTTATGATTTGCACCTTATCCACAGAAATTTTAATTAGATAATTTATTTTTAATAGCTGAATACAGACAAATAAAGATCAAATTTATTATACAGGCATAGAAATTTTTAAAAAAATAGAAAAATAGTTATTTCATACAAATATCTATAGAAATAATAATTGAAGTTTTAAGGAAAATATGTTGTTTACAGCTATGAACATGAACATTTGTAATTTGTAATTTTTATGATTTTCAATATTTCTAAAGTTATAAGATTATTTATTTTATTTTAGAGGCTGTTAGAACAATTAATCATTAACAAACCAGAAGATCCTATAGAATTTCTGATCGATACCCTCACCAAAGAAAATGATGATGGTTAGTGATTATAAGAAGAATAAGAATTATCTAATATTAATATAAGAAAAGTCAAGAAGCATTACTATTTATCATAAATAATTTACTAATTAAAAAACAAAAATATATTAAATAAAATAAAAAGGAAGTTTTTACTTTAGCAAGTTATTTGAAATCTGAAATGTGTTGTTTTTTTCAGTACCAGCGATAATTGTTTTGGGACCACCAGTGTCTGGAAAATTTACAGTTGGTAAGATGATTGCCGGTCGTCTGCGTTGTATTCACCTTACAATGAAGGACATCCTAGAAGAAGCTGATAGAAATGATAAAGCAATAGCTGAACAGTGCATTAAAAATAAAGAGGTAAAAACAGAGTAGATGAGCTATTCAAGCCATGATAGCAATGTATTCAAATGTCTTGTTTCTTTAATCTCTGTCACATTCCTTCATAATACACAGATATAACTAAAGGATTCAAGACTGAGGTTTTATTTTAATTTATCGTGAAAATTTCAGCCAATTCCGACTGATGTTTGGGTCTCCGCTGTGAAGCAACGAATTGGCATGTTCGACTGTAATAGAAAAGGTTGGGTTCTATCAGGATTTCCACAAACCAGGGAACAAGCGATTGCCCTACAAAGTGAAGGAATATTTGCTAAGCACGTCAGTAAGTGAAATAAATAAATAAATAATGTTTTATCTATTGACGACTGAAAACTTCACCAAAGACAAGGTGATCGATTTGGTTGTGATGAAATTTTATCTAAAACAATCTAGGAACAATCCCTTCACCCGAATCGATTCATGCTACTTGTTTAAGTTAATTAGTGTAGAGTGAAAGCTGCTGAAATATTTATGTTTGCACTAAAATGAATATTTGCTTTTGTTAAATAGATTTCTAATCTATTATGAGCTCAATACCGTAATTTAATTACGTGTTCGTGGCAAATATTTGATAAAAGCTGATTCATTAAAGCTTTTATGCAAATTTTGGTGCATTTGTGAATTTTGGTAGTGTACATATTTGACTTTTCATTTGGTGATACCTAACAAGGTTAAAACAGCCTGTATCGGGTTGAGATCCTTCTCTGTATGCTACTTGTTAAGTTAAGTAGTGTAGAGCGAAAGCTGCTGAAATATTTATTTTTGCACTAAAATGAATGTTTTGCTTTTGTTAAATAGATTTCTAATCTAAAAACTTCACCATTTAAAAACTATTCGAATTTAATTTTCAACCAATTTAAACAAACCACATTTAAAACAAACGAATCGTCGCCTTCGCAACAGGGGCAAAGACAAGGTGATCGATTTGGTTATGATGAAATTTTATCTAAAACAATCTAGGAACAATCCTTCACCCGAATCGATTCACGACCAACACGAAGTTAAGCCCTTCATATTTTTATTCAATCTCTGCACGTAATTCACTATTCATGAAATCATGTTCTCTACATCGATTTGTTCTAAATTTGTTTTAGTTTTGCTAAATGCGCCAGATGATGTATTAATTGAAAGAGCCGGAGGGAAACGGATCGATTCCATGACTGGAGGTGAGCATTTTATTTTATAATTTACTGATTCATACAAATGGTTCAATTTGTCGAAACAATTTGAACCCTCGATGCTCACCTTTGAGACCTTTTCCCTCACTTTGGAGGGGTCGGTCTTATCTTCATTCGCCATTTATCTCTATTTAATTTTTGGGCCATCTCTGCAGAGACTCCCACTTCCTTCATATCCGACCTAATCTGGTTTATCCATGCTTTTCTTGGTCTTC
>JAYJLU010816899.1:0-11194 GCA_036873645.1 Minona dolichovesicula
ATAAGTAAGTATTAGGGCAGATTCAAGTAATAAAAGTAAAAGAGTGAGCAGAAAATTATCTATTGTTACGGTTAAAAAGCAAAGAGCATTGAAATGGAAAAGTATTAATGAGTCTCTGAGTGGCTTGTGGTAGGATGATCCTATTTGATCTATTTGAAAAATTAGGCATACACCTGCGTATCTTATGATTAGAATCGCTTATTATCTTTTTGAAGAGTTTCATTGCGAGAACTTGTCAACGTTCTTTAAGGTCCGGGAGATGCTGTCCTATAATGAATTGTGCCCTCCTTTGTACCCGATGGAGCTTTCGTTGTTGTGTTTCGTCCAAAACTAACCAAGCCGGACAAGCATAGTCGAAAATAGCCAGTATAGTGCTCTTGTATACATTAATTATTTCTTGATTAGTGAGGATAGGTCTGAGTATTCTAATACCATATAGCCGACTAGAGATATTTACATAGCTGCTTGTTGTAATTGCAAATAAAATCGGACCCAGTATTGAGCCTTGGGGGACTCCGGAGGTTATTTGATGAGGTCGGCTAAAAATCTGATTTAATTGAACTCTGAGTGCGTGATTGGAGATAATCTTTGATAAAAAGTATAAAGTCACGGGGTAAATTACATTCTATTAGTCCATTGATGATGTGGGAATGCAGCAGTGTGTCAAAAGCTTTCGAATAATCATACGAAATGATCTGAACACCCCCTACATTGGGTTTCTCGAGATATTCACAAATAGTGGTGTGTGTTTTGATTAACGCGCACGTTGTAGATGAGTTGGTTTTATAACCAAATTGCGATGGTCCAAAATGATTGACAATCTGCGTCTTCAGAGAGTTTAGGACGAACCTTTCCAATATCTTTGATGGAGCATTAAGAAGAGATATAGGGCGTAGGTCTTTTATCGATGTATTAGTACATTTAGGTATGAGGCAGATGTGACTCTTTTTGAAGTGGAGCTAACTAACAGTCAATATGAATTCTATTGACTCATCTAACTAACAGTCAATATGAATTCTATTGACTCATCTAACTAACAGTCAATATGAATTCTATTGGCTTACCTAACTAACAATCAATATGAATTCTATTGACTCATATAACTAACAGTCAATATGAATTCTATTGACTCATCTACTGACTCAATCAATATGAATTCTATTGACTCATCTAACTAACAGTCAATATGAATTCTATTGTCTATTGACTCATCTAACTAACAGTCAATATGAATTCTATTGACTCATCTAACTAACAGTCAATATGAATTCTATTGGCTCATCTAACTAACAATCAATATGAATTCTATTGGCTCATCTAACTAACAGTCAATATGAATTATATTGACTCATCTACTGACTCAATCAATATGAATTCTATTGACTCATCTAACTAACAGTCAATATGAATTATTCTATTGGCTCATCTACTGACTCAGTCAATATGAATTCTATTGGCTCATCCAACTAACAGTCAATATGAATTATACTGGCGTGTATTGTTTCCATGTCGAATATTTAGGTATAATACCAAAATATAGAATAGAATAGAATAGTATAGGTAGGACAGAATAGAATAGAGTAGATATTCTTCAAATATTGAAGCAATCATTTTCACCTATATCTGATCGATTTTTAAAAGAGAAAAGGCAGTTCTTCCGAATACAGTGATAATGCGTTGTCTTCTCAAATTTAAAAGGGCATTCAACTCGAGTGCAGACAATGGTGGAATGGATTCTTTGAAAGCCTTCCTTTTTTAAATTACTCGTCTTTTGGTGACCATTGAAATGAACTTGCATCTCACTAGTTGTGGATATATTCACCATGCAACCATCCTGAAATTATAAATTAACAAATAAGTGATATTGAAATAATCAATCAGAAGACAATCATAGGTAAATTAAGCACCGCAGCCATACCTCACAACAATGGTAATGCGTCTGCTTCAGCCTTTGTTGACAGTTCTCCTCGGAGCAGGCTTCTTGCGGACCATAGCGAATGAAATTATTTAGAAGAGATTTGTACTGCTTTTCATGAAGTCGAATGTCTTTTAAAACATTCTCTCGCTTATCAAAAATCTGAATGAAATTATACATTTTAATAAAGTTTATAAAATCTAATCTTACTACTTTTGTTAGAATAGAGTAGTGACTATTGTCTAGTAGAACGTTTTTTCAGTTTACCTTCAGGCAGATCATACAGTGATGGTGCTCAGCTTCAATATTAACGCGGGCACAACTGGTTTGATGGCATTTGGTGCCTGCCTCCACGTGTAGCATGAAATCGAAATTGAATTCATTGTTGGACCCAATATATTCCTCTAAAAATGAATTTACTTTGTAAACACAATAAAATTCGATAAATTTTATAATCTGTTGTCAACAAGAGGAAAGATATGAATCTACGCCAAATGATTTCCTGGTTCAAATCTTAAAATAGATAAAATACTAATCCTAAAGATCATATCCTAATGTTGAATTATTGATATGAAATGAAGGATTCATTATTTATACAAGACAGTTGTCACAATTTTCGTTATTTAGATATTTATACGCCAATGGAAATACTGTTACTTTATTTTGATCTAAAAATAGAATCCAGGATTTCCCTGTCTTGTGAGTGTCCATTATTAAGTTTCACCAATTTAAGAGCGATTTTTTAAAGTTAAAAACAGCCAAACAAGCAAAAGTCACACGGCTAAAAGGTTTTTTTATAAGGAGTGTAAATTAAAATATCAACACAGTTCTTCACGCTATTTTACATAAAAAAAGAATTATTTTGATACCTACTATAGTTTTTGAATTATTTATTCTCGATGTATTTTAATGAGAGAATCAAAATTTAGCCGAAATGTCTATTTTTAGTAACAGAATCGCACTCGTTATAAAATAAATAAATTCTCTTTATAACGCGGAATTCTCGCCGGGCCTCCGTCTAGGTAAACTATAGGTAGATTATAGGTCAATGGTATAAGCACAACAACAGAGAGACGACGTGTATTCTCCTCTATAAATTCTTGTCTCTGCATTATAAAAACGGAATCTTCTAAAAATTGCATATCTCTTCTAAAACATTAATTTGATAAAAAATACCAATCTTTTAAATAAAACTCTTGTCTTGACCAAAAACGTGTTTTTATGAAGTAAAGTAAAGAGGTATCCAATTTTGTGCACGATAAAATTTCTTTATATGAGAATTATTATCATATAATTCCTTCCTATATTTTTCTTCTAACAAAAAAATCGTGGATTTATAGTGGAGATCAGAGTTACACACAGATTTTCGACTCTTAAAATTTGGGCATTTTCCTTCAAAGCAATCTCAAATGGGACAATCGTGTTTCGCATCTCATTTCTCGCTACACAGTAAACAGACTCCGCATCTTAAAAAATGCTGGTATGCCGACTGATAAGCTTGACTGATAAGCTTGTACATATCCACAACTCTATTATTCGCCAATTATTCGAATATTGTTGTCAAGTATATTCGGTTCGAGCCTCACACTCGTTCAGAAGCATACACTCATACGCATAAAGGGTGCTCATACAATTATGAATGTATTTGGGATCGTTTTACTGGTTTAAATGCAAATGCAAATGATCTAAGCAAAAGGCTCTTTCGAAATAGTCTGGCTCATGATCAATCACTATATCACCTGATTCCTTCCAAGCTGCCTTCGAGCAGAATCACAATGCCACATTGCAACAGTCAACATGAACTAAACAGCTTTATTCCTAACTCTTATTAATTTCAACTGTAGATTTGAAAGAAAATAAACTTTATTTCACTCTTTATCTTATTTGTATTATATCATTTTATTATTATTGTTTAATGTCTATCAATTTAATGATAGACATTAAATGAAAGTACTTGAAAGTACTCCGATTCCCATTTTGACCGTTATATTTACAATTTAATAAACAATTTTTATCTTATCTTAAAATATTGAAATGTATATCGATGGTTTAGTTATATCAAGGCTCACAAATTCCTATCTCCGCCATTATTAAAACCATTATTTTCAAATTGTCGCCTCTCCTAAACTCTTTTATTATTTTTAAAATTATTATATATTTAGAAAACGATTAATGTGTATCTCAATGTGTATCTCAATCTCAATTAAAATCACGTTTAGGAGAGGCGACTGAATTTGAAATTGGCAGTTCTATAATGGCGGAGGAATTTATCAACCGTGGTATAACAAAATCATCGATATACAATTCAATATCTCGAGAGTAATAACTCTATGTAATCTTATTACTCTATGATCTCATTAAAAGGAGCCTTCATGCTCCTTTGCCCCCTTTTTATTGTAATTACTCATATTATTATAATAAATAAATTTATCAAATCAAATCAAATCTACACCATTATAAATTGACAAAGTTCAAATTATTATATAGCAACTAAACACAATGGTCAACTTTAATAATTCATGGTCAAAATTAAAGTATAAAAAGTAAAAGTAAAAACAACAAGAACAACTTCTTAATGTAATGAAATATCATAGATAAATTATGTAACCAAAAATTTCATGTAGTGTGTAATAAAATAGCCTGTATATTTCATAATAATAGTTATATAATTTTGATCAATCAATTCTATTACGCAAAGAAAAAAATATTTTTTTATATTCTTTATCATACTATTTTATATCATTAAAAAGCGCTCCTTTTATACTTTAATTTGTTAAAAGATTATTATAATTGGCATTGTATTTCGTCGTTATGATAATTTGAACTCGGCCAATTTATAATGCTGGAGATAGGATTTTCTGTCACTTGGTATTTGAAAATCGATTGTACAAATATCTATAATCGAGAGTCGGAACTCTATAATGCTTACTCTATGGTTTAGGCCATAGACATTTAATATACTATATAATATATAATATATACTATATAATATATAATATACTTCTACTTTAAGTCATACACTATGTATGTCATGGATGAATAGATGTTCATCCATGTATGTTCATCCATATTCATCCATGTATGTTCATCCATATTCATCCATGTATGTTCATCCATATTCATCCATATATGTATGTATAGTATATCTTTGGTTTAGGCTTTGTCCACTCTATGACAGCGAGAGAGAAGAATGATCCGATCTTTATGGTTCACTTAAGGTGCACTCAGTACACCTAATACTTTGGTAAAGTGACCCTCTAATTCTATAGAAATAAAGAACCAACTTGGATACCGGCGTATTTTCGATTAGTATAGTATCCAAGGTAGGGTTACTCACTCAATCTTTTCATCATTTGTCTGTGGCTGGCGTTAGACAGAATATGAGAAGATTCTTCTCCAGTGATTTGTAGATTTGTAGAATCATTATTGAGAGTTGTGGAAGGAAGTGGGTTTCCAGCGGGTGTATTAACAGGAGAGTTTTGATTCAGAAGATTCTTGAATAATTGAGACTGCTGCTGGAGTAGCCATGATGTGGCGAAAAGATTCATTATGGGCACTCTGGTTAGATCAGTTAGATCCACTAAGGGGAAGATTTCTTCATCTGTTGAAGAAACAGTTTCTTCTTGTTGTTTCTTGATGATTCTTGATTCCTCATTGGTTAAGTCAATGGCAGCAGCTATATGAAGTGGTTTACTTAAATCTAAAAGTAAATGAGAGATAATTTTATTATTATTATTAAAAATATCGCCCTTTAAAATCTTTCATTTGATTATTTTACTCCTAAAGGATAGTCAGTAGCGTGTATGACCATCATTGTTCAAATAAGGCGGGACAAATGGTTCGCATCCTCTTAATATCTCACTATAATTATAAAATTTTGAAACTTCGCACACTTCAATTACTGGAGTAATTCCTAATGACATCTCGACCTGATCATCCAATGCATACTAGCTATCGTGTTTTGAAGAGTCTCTCTGTTTTTAATTTTTTTCTCTTTTAATCGTCCAGAAATAGCCCATAGGCCGACAATCTCTGATTTAACTCAACGGGCAAACTGTCAACAGATAAGAAAGGTGGGTTTGCCTTTGCCAACATAATAACCAACACTAAAATCTGGCTATTATGGCTCGTGTCTCAACTTTAAAGTGTTTCTAAGAGGAAACTATATAAGGAACAGCAGTGTGAACTTTATCATTTTTAATAGCTGTTTCTACAATTTCCCAATTTTCCGGTGAAGGAGCGGCGAACTGATTGGTATCGGTAATTTATGTGAGGCTGATAGAGAATGTGTCCATATATAGAAACAACGAAGCGCGTGCGGCCTTTTTGTGGTTGAACAATACACTTTAGGGAGGGCAATATATTATCGTAATGATCGTACGGTTCTAGGTCAGGGTTAGTGTCGTACAGTATGGTCTTACTCCCATGAATACTATTCATAAATACGAAAAAAGAAAAGTTTCAGTAATGGAATTAGAAACAACTAATAAATTAAAGGAGAGGATATAATGCTCTGCCGTGTCGTTTTGTGAGAACAAAGTGATCCGGTTGGAGATGAAGTGCGAATTCTTGAAGTTTATCCTCATTATGCTGTAAGTTCAGAGAGATGGCAAACTTCCAGCATTTAGAAAAACTGTCTCAGTCATTGTTAGAGAAGACAACGCCTTCTAGAGTATCAATGAAACCATTCTCCTTTATGTCATGGTAGTCGTTCATGAAGAACACTCATCACCGGAAAATTCCACCGGTTTCAACCTACTGGAATAGCAAACCCTGAGATTTACTATCAGGTGATTATGCAGTTTTTAAATGCCAATCAAGTTCCGCCTCAAGACCGATGGAAGTTTCAACAGAACAATGCACCCGCTCATGGATCTGTCTGTAAGGATTTCTTTTCGTAAACACTATCGATGTCATACACTATCATAGCTGGATCTTTATAATTTAACTTAATAATAATAATAGCTATAATTGGGGATTGTTACATAAAAAAATTAAGTAAAAAATTTAATTTATTGATTTGTTCAATACCTATAACATAATTCGAGGAATTCCCTTCCAACACGCGCTGTGTGATTGGTTCACTTTTTATGAAGCGAACCTCTGAACTCGGCCGTTTACATTTACCGTTGAACTTTATAATCATTTTTACTCTATCTGATTATCTCAATATATTTATTCTGATTACTTAACAGCTCTCTAATTCGAGAATATAGAGATATTTCAAACTGTACCTTGATCCTATAATTCGATAAATAATTACAAATCTCTAGACAGACTCCTAAATTTTCAATTTAAACTTTTTGTGAGTTAAGACTGGTATACCACATATGGTATACACACAAGGAACGGTCTTTGAGCACAAAATTTTAAGATCGACTGATTTTCATGAAATTAAAAGTATAAAAGTAAATAATTGCGCCATTTCTAAAGCCAGACTTGCTCGTCGATCATATAAAAGAATAAAGGAACTGTAAAATAAACGGATTCCTTACCAATGACGAGACTATCATCATCTCTTTCTATATTTTTCAACACAGTATCCTTTATAGAGGTAGATGTGATTGGTATGGCCTGATTCAGTGTGTGCTCAGATTCGATTGTTGGTGAGGTGGGGGAGATAATGGATTGTTGCCCCTCCCTAATGGATCTCAGTCGACTGCAAATTAATTCCAATGAAGACATGAAGAGGCTATTATCGATCAGTATGAACACACTGCTCACAATCTGCAAGTAATCGACATTTATCAATCAGTCGCTTTACATAGTACATAATTAATATTAGTAATAATTGTATTGTCATAATTAAAGGTCATTGCGTTGCTATACGTAATCCACCTGACATGAAGTGAATGAAGATTTAAACCTTTAATTTAAACCTTTAAATTGAAATTATTTCATATTCCGTTTGGTGCAATAAAAATAAGTTAAAGCTAATTTCGTTATTGGAGACTGTATTTTTGGGTTTTGATTTTAATAACACTTTTTGGACACAGATTAAGAATGGAAAGGATGAAAGGATATAGAATAAAATTGTCAAGTTTATAGTGCCACCCACTATACTGATCTGTGTTTAAAATGTTAAGTTGATGTATGGAGATTTACCATTTGATTTAAAAAGTGAATTAACGAATTTAAACAAAAATGATATAATGAATTAAAAAACAAAATTGATATAATGAATTTAAACAAAAATAAAATAATTAATTTGAACAAAGATCTTAACATTGAAAGAGTACCTACCTATATTATAATTATTATATAATTACACTCACCCACAGCGGAGAATTATGGTGACCGATGTTATATTTTAAAGATAACAGATTGCAAATAAGATGATATTGTTGCCTGTCTACCAACCAAAACTACAATCTAATTAATCCAATTCCGCATAATTATAGATGGGATTTGATGGTTAGTGTGTAGGTACATATGGGAATGATTTGCGATAAGTTTCTTCTTAATTATTAAGTAAGATAAATTTAAGGGGACACAACAGCAGTGGAATATCTACCCACAGTGGAATAGGTATAGGTATCTATGTATAGCCTGGCATCATCAGTCGCATAGCACAAGTTCACATATTTTTGTATGGAAACATGAGGGGGATTTTCTGCGCATTGCATTGTTGTGTTGTTAGTCATTTTAGTGTTGATCACTGCCAAATTATAGGAAAGTAAATTTGGTTGCCCAAGTAACCAATATGTCGGAACAGCACATTCGCTGTATTCATCCCAATTCTTGTGTGAAAGGATCCTTGTGTCTGCGTGTTGTGTTGTGTTGTGCGTGAGTGAGGAGGAGAATATTGGGTTAGTGTTGAATGAAGAGTCTGCAACTGCAACTTACTTATGGAGGAGGCAAGTTGCGCTGCACCGTCTATAGATTAAAATAGATAAAACTCCCGGGCACAATATAATAATATTAAGACAATTTGCGGTTACCAAGCTGTGATACTTTATAGTAATTTTAGCGTTTCCATTGCGACACGTAGCACTGTATCATTCAAAAGGAGTCTATTGAAAGAAGAAATATGTAGATATTAGAAGATTTCCAAGCATTACTAGTATAGTTTATGGTTGTTACAATCATTGTACAATTGTATAATAACATAATATGATGGAAGGATGCAGACCAATTTTGTTTTCAATACCTAATACTGAGATGAGAAACATTATTAATTTGAATTTTAGAATAAATTTATGTAAAATCAGGATGTTTCATTTCATTTACACGAGAAAAAATTGTCAATCTCAGAAAAAAATCAATACATAGATATCTTATGTGCTCTCACATTATTGTGTGCTATAAATAAACTGCATTTGCTTATCTGTAGCAGAACTATTCACAGTTTACTGTTAAGTTTCATGTAGGCATTCTCATGACCAATTAAAAACACCTTTTAACACATAAGTCGAACACTTTGTACTATACAGCAATGAAGTCATCTTTGACATCGCGGGAATAAGGTGTTGAATCTTTCCTATTCAGTTTGTACATAAGACATTATCTAGTAGACATGAAATCTGGAAAGTGTTTTGTCTGTTGTAAGAGGTATTCAAGATTATTACAACATCTTTTGAGGACACATGGATATCTTGACACTGTTTTGAAGCCTGAATCTATCAAAGAATACTTAATATTATTAAATCTGCTCCCATGCATAAATATAGATAAAAAGTTAATAAAAGAATATTTGGAATGTAACAAAGATTTACCTTACAAACAATATAAACAAATTCAAAAGTCTTTTGAAGATTATAAACAGAGTGATATAAGACTAATCATTCAAATAGCCGAAAATGATCGACGACACAATGTCAATCAGCAGCGAAGAAAGCTTTCAAGAAAATGTGATGATAATGACACTACTGAGAGAAATTCCGAAAACACTCAAAAGGAAAAAGATTTATAAGAAGTTTTATTGATAAATTTATTGACTTTATTTATAAAATCGAAAATTATGAGGAGGATAAGAGATGCCATATCTGACTTGGATGCAAAAGCACTCGGGATAGATCCTGAATATGTATTTTGTACTATATGTATATTGCTAAATGTTTAGTGCGAGGCAAAATACGATACATATTATAAAGAGGGTGATTATTCTGTGATAAAATTCTATTAGCAGCATTACAGACAAACTTTTTATAAATGTAGCATGTTTACTACAATTCGTCAATTTTACTACAATGTTTACTGCAATTCGTCTGAATAAAGATTTGATAATGTCACAAATAGATGATTATTTAAATGAAAGTGATAATGATGACAGTGATGACAGTGATGACAGCTCTGAGGAAGAGAAGAATGAGGAGGAAGAGAATACTATGGTGGATGAAAAAGATGAGAATTTGTCAAATTTGAAGGAAACTCTTAAGCAATTATTATACTCGCATGAAGAGATAATTGTAATTTGTGATTTGTAATTTTATGAGTTATATCTAAATTAATTATGTGGGAAGATGTAATCATTTCAATTATCCTGCGAGTTCAAAGTCATGCGAGCCATCGTTCACAATGACCTCACCGGATAAATATTTACAGATAACCTCTCCTTCATGGATAAGGAGAGAGCATAGAGATCAGATCCTGTGTTTGTTCGCTTTGTAGAGAAGAGAGAAAAGACATCCGATCTCTATGGGAAAGAGCAATTTCCTGCAATGAAACACCTGAACTCATTAATGAACTTACTTATACTTTCTTTATAATTACACAAATACTTTAAATGAAATGATGTATAATTTCATAAAAGTTTAATCTCCAATACATTTTAATATTTGGTAATTTGTGTTTTATCTCTATCCTATATATTAACAGATCTAACTCATAGTTCAAGTCTAAACACGTATAAGTAGATTATAATTTGCTAAATTCATGTCTAAATTTATATTAATTCACGCGATAAGTGTGTTCCAAAAGAACAAATATTTCTTATGACTTAAATTACATATTGGCGCTTTCCTAAGGTGCCAATTGGCGCTTAGGAGACTATCGATTTTTTTATGAGACGCTAATTGACGCTTTAGTGACTATCGACTCTTTTCATGAGGTGCCACTTTGGGTTTTCGATGCATATCGGCCAAAGATTATAGAAAGGTGGCAAGATATGACACTCGCATTATAATTGATGAAAAAATTAGTCGCGAAAATTTTGGTCATCATTTTAATCTGGTAACAGTATTGCTATCTACTGTATTGTAAAAATGGTACTTTGTGCAGTTTATGAGTGTAATAACCAGAGTAAGAACACTTGTGTACCCAAATTGGGCGAAAAAGTTG
>JAYJLU010817010.1:0-11189 GCA_036873645.1 Minona dolichovesicula
AGATATCCCAGAGATATTAAAGTAACGAACATTACTAACTTTGGTTTAGTTTTTTTTACTCACAAAAATCCTGGAACATTTTGATCCACCCCGGTATTTTCAAAATTTATCTCAGATATTTGAATAATTAGCATGTTTGCACAAGATCATAAATAATTCTATTACAGTAAAAATGTAAAGAAATTTTCTATTCCCGAATTGCTGGCGTCTATAGACTCGATAATTCCGGGGATGAATTATCGATCTGTCCTTCATAAACATGATCCAGAATATGAATAAAATTATTTCGAAAGCTAAACTTTTAAGATCTATCTGCTCAAACACGTGTCTTATTCTTGAAAAAGGTTGAATAGACATTGGAATATCAATAAGTTTAGCTTCCATATTTTATAGATTCGTATTTTATTCAAGACATTCAATAGTAACTATTTTTAAATTAAATATTTTATTAAAATGTAAAATATCAAGAGAAGCGATTTTAATTGAAAGTAATATACCAACCTTTATCATATCTTGGCAGCATTCGGTCAAATTTTTAGAGTGCAAAGCGGTGTCATTAATACAGGAATGAGCGCGACTACTTAGAATTGTCATTCTGTAATATTGTGAAATACCAGAGAAATATCTCATATAATGAACACATGAATCAACTCAACAAGCAACGTATTATCATCACACAGACTGATACCAAAATATCAAAGCATTGTCTCTAGGTTATTTTCATCATGCTTATCTGGTTAATGAATGAGCCTAATCAGCTACTGGAAAAACAACCAACCGACAATAAGTGATTGGAAGAGGTGCGAATTCAGAATTTACATTTAAGATAACTCATTTTAAATAATCTGACAAATTCAAAATCAAATCTTCCGTAGAATGCTTGTGAATAATCAATAACTTTAAATTACTCCACTGTTAATGTGTAGTAGTGTCGGAATAAAATACGAATCCGGCACGTTCATTGCTAAAACAGCATTGAACTTTTTTTGCGTTCTCGTTATAGGAAGTTCAGATCAATTAATAATCTCATAATAATCAATCGATTGGGTTTTCCTCCTTATCAATCTGTCTAGCATCTTGATAGAATCTTACTTTATGACTGTAAAAAGAATGAATTACAATTTCATAAATCTTAAACTCACTTCATATCCTTGTATTTAGTTTTCTTCAATTCTCTGACCAACTGAGATATTTGTTTATGAGTACGAGTCCCGAAATAAATTTTAGGAATCCTAAAAGTTATAAAAAGTTCATTTATGTACATATACATACATATTCAACTTGTTTTTCAGTTAGGAACATCCAATAGATAACAAGACGATGCGAAACCATTATTAAAGATTGCTTGGAAATGAGAGGATCGGCTATATTTAGTGGTGTCATGTCCTTATTGGGCCTACTAACATATATAAAAGGGATGTCTTGCTTTCCTAACACATGAATCAACAACTCAGCAGGCAATTCACATAAATCAACAGAGACTGCTACCAAAATATCAAAGTATTGTCTCTAGATGAGCTTCTACAGAACAAAAAGATAAACAGCTTAAATCCCAGTAGCCCTAAAACTGCATCAACAATGGAACCTGGACCAATGTGTTCTGGCTTCCTATTCCGTTAGCATACACTTAGCTTGGCCGTTTCAATAATCACTTTGTCAGTGTCTGTCTTGAAATCAGAACAATAGATCAAGACGTACTGTGAATAGAGTGGTAGGCAATATGATAAATATCTTGAATCCATGACATGAAGAATTTTAATGGCAATTGATGCATACTCAATGGAAACCAAAGTGAAGTGTCTAAATCTCCCTTAATTCAATCAGACAAAACAAAAATGCAAGGACCAATACATTTTTTAGTAATAATTAAATACAAAATGTAACACCACCATTTTGGATCTCGGGCTTCTATATTTGTGTCTCAAAACTATTATAGAACTTCCTAAATATATTTGATGGATTGGTAGAGCTGTTTTTTTCAAACTTTTGTATTTGAATAATGATAGATTTGAGTGAAAAATAAACAGATATGACCTACTTAGTATTCCTGTTCATAGATGACAAGCTTTGTAGAATATGACAGTCACACTTAGAGCAGGCGATTTTATTTGATAAAAATTCATTTTCAGAAGATTTATAGCAATTATCACCATCATCCATAGCAGAACTGCCTGTGACAATTAAATGGATGGACATATAAATCAATTTCAAACCTGATCACATTTTAAAACAAGTACTGAATTAATTGTTAAATTGTAATTGTAGAATTATTAAAAATTAATAATCGCATGAGAATTACTTTAGATATACATAATGAACTTGACATTATTAGAATGCTTTGGAAATACTAAATATGTATGTAGAAGATTGTTTCTTTGCTCAAAATAAAATTAAGAAATACTTACTACAATTTAAACAACAGTCTAAAATATATACATTGATAGAATCAAATATAGTATGAATGAATAAATTTATGAGGAAATTTCTAAAAAAAGGATGAAAAAACATTATAATTACCTTCAAATTCCATAGAAATGTTTTCATTATTTTTTATTTCTAAAATTATAGTAAAAACATAGATTTCACAAAAGATCTATTAGTATGATGTAGAATATAATAAAGATATTATAGATACTGTCCTTTAAATAAATACCTATTTGTTTTTCAATCCAAGCCAAAGAAGAACAGAGCAATGCTAAGCTTTTACCACTGCCAGTTGGAGATTCCAAAAGACAATTTTGAGATTTTTCAATGCTTTGGATAGTCTAAAATTGAACCTTTTAAATAAATCAAAAGAGTGGAAAACAAGAAGTATGAGAAAAATAATGTTTACTTACTCGATTCATCATTGATAACTGAGAGGGATATGGCTTGTAAGGAAAATGGACAGAAACTCCACCAATATTAATAGCCATTTTTAGTGGAAAATACTTTCCTAAATATGAACCAATCAAGATAAATTAAAGAAAGTGATAAAAATCCTAGAATACTTTCTTGAAAATATATTTCAAATATAAAAAAATTTAAAAATTTATACTATATATATAAGCACATGATTTGTTATTTTTAAATATCCCAGAAACTTGATAAAACCATCTTTGATCAAAATCTTTAAGGGTACAACAAGTTCATTCATTTTTGTATTGACAGAATTAGCTAGGTTTAGGTGGATATATTATATTAAGATTTGATCTTTTATGATCTAGTATGTTTTAAAACTTTTAAAAGATGTTAGCCTGAAGAAGGAAAATGTAGTTAAGTATTAAAACCTACTTCGACCTTGCTAAATGTCTTACAGGAATATTCCTATTTTAAGAAGCTAATAACTTGTGAATATATTTATACCAAATCTCTTATTTAGTTTCTAAAAGAAGGAAAAAAAATTTAGTGATTTCTTTTGTTTAAATAATCTGTATCATAGGTGATTGTGGATCAAATATGGCCCAATGTGGATTCACAGGTGTGAAAGCAGGATAGTCAAAATAAGGAATTTCAACTTATGCAAATAACCAATTAAACTTTGAGTTTTTTGTCAAGTTTTTAAAGTAGTTAACATTAGCTTTATCAACCTATTTGTCAATATGGTTTGACATGTTTCATTTGTTATGTTTAAAATAATAAAAAATAAAAAATAACATAATTTTGTTCATATAGGAAATTCATATATAATTTTAACATATAGGAAATGTGCAATAGGGCTAGGGTATCACTGCAATGCAAATAAAAATGACTAGATTTGACTAGAAATGACTAGTATTACAGTATGATTTATATGAATATTTAGTCAACTAGTTTTCAAATTGGCTAGATATGAGGTGGTACCAGTGACAATTTATGATGAAATTGTCTTATTAAATAGTTATTTTTCATACAACTTGCACATAAGTCTACTCATATATAGGTGAAAATAAACTTATTTACAGATAACCTAAAAAAACAATAGCAATGTTTTAAACACAGGGCTGAGAATGGTATTTCAAAATTTCAGCAGATGCTATTTTGAGAAGGGCCCCTATGTTTAGTTGAAATTTTAAAAATGATTTAGTTGATGAGATGCTGAGGACCCTTTGGGTTGGTCAGACAATGAGGGCCCTTGTGTTGATCAGATTACACTTTGAAAAGGTTGTTGTTCCATATATGAAAATAAGAAATAAAAGAACCCCCTACCCCTTTTATTAATTTTTTTGTATTTTTGAACAAATCTCAGGACCCTTCCCAAAAACTTTTAAAAAAAGCATATTTCCGCTGAACAGCGGATAATTCTCAGCCCTGTAAACAGGAATACTATTAATAGAGGTAGGTAACGAACAAAATATTTTTATTTTATTTTTTAATATATGAATTGATTAAAAATGAATGGCAGTTCAGTTCTAATTAAATATTCTTCTAATCTTACATTGAAAACCACTGCTCTCTTTGTCAAAAACGACCTCATTTTCCCAGTATCAATTACAAAAGTCCTTGGCGTTTTCTTCACTAATAAATTGACTTGGGACACTCATATTGATTATATTGTTAAAAAAGCCAACAAACAGATATATTTAACCATAATGCTCAAACGCTCCAGAGTAGCTCCAAGAGACATCGTGAAATTCTTCACCATGGCTATCAGACCTATAGTAGAATATGCCTGCCCAACCTGGCACAACGTGCCTTTCTGAAATCAACCATAACAAAATTGAATCTGTCAGAAACATTTCCTAAAGATCATCTCACCAGACTTACCATATCCAGCCACATTAAATCACCATAATCTTATTGATTTAAAATCCCGCAGAGATAATCTATGCAGAAACTTTTTTAACTCTATGATCAATAATCCAAGAACCTCTCATATTTTTGATGCTCACAGGCATCCCACTCTGAATATTAATCTTCATAATAGACAACCTTTAATTTTTCATACTAAAACTACTAGATTTATAAAATAGCCTCTTGCCTTATGGTTCTAATAATTTCATCTAAATTGCTCATTTTATATTTCATTATTTGTGTTCCTTAACTTGTAATTTCACATATTTTAAGACTGTATCAGATCCTTGGGTTTACTGGCTCAAAAAAATAAACCAATTATTATAAATATAGGTATTTAATTAAAAATACAAACCAACCACTGCAGTTGTAGAAAGAATCATTTTGAATTTTATGCAAGTTCACTTATGTACAAGTGATATGTGCAAGTTGACCTGTTCCAAGAGAACTTTGGGAATTTCAATAATATAGAGATATAGTTAAAAATTTAAGGATACAAGGCATGTCAGACGACTTGTTTCCATTGTATCTCAATGAATGTTTTGTTCACAATTTAATTAAAAATGACAAAGACTTTATTTTGTAATAAGTATGATAGCTGATCAATTCCAGGTAAAAATATTCATTTATTTTGAATTCCCTTTATTTCTACTCCAATATATTGGAGTTTATCCCACACTGTAAACATTTTAAGTCCACATGATTAAGTTACATAAAGTGTTATTATGTCATGATAGATATGGCATCCAGTTAATTAAAGACTTCTTCCTGTGATTCGCAAATTGAACTATGATTTACATAATAGCTACTTAACTTTCAATTTAAGAATATATCCTAGTTTAATCATAAGCATTTAAGTATATAAAAATACAGTATGAATTATCTGAGTAAACAGGTTGCAAAAGAAATATTGTTCAATTTGGAACTTCAACTTTCTGATATGCTCGCTATTGTGAAAGGGAATTCTTGTGAAATTAGTAGGAATATTAGGGCGAATTAGGGCAAATTAGATCAAGTTATATATTCCTCAATGTCTATAACTATGTCTATAAAAATATTCATAAGTATTTAAAAATGTTAAATGTGTGATAAATACTCTGCTGATTTTATTATGCTGATGTCATTAGTGTCGATACTTTCTAGGCTACCGTTACAGGCAATCTTTTTGAAATTAATATACTGAGAACTTTTAAAGAATTATAAACTTTTCTAACACTTTTATTAATTTTTATATAACTCTAAAAATATAACACACCATAAAAAGTTAATATAACAAAAATAATTTAATCAATTAGTATATTATTATTTTACAAAAATTTAGAATACAAAGTAAAATAGGATAAGAAAAACATTATCAAACATTTCTAATCATTTATGGAGTAATAAAATGTAATACTTTTAACGAATCAATCAAAACCGAATATTTATTTACATGATCAACGAAAATCATAAATTTTCAAGGCATCAATTTTTTTATTTCATTAAGATGAAGGATTTTACAATTATATTAGTCTTGAATTTAGTGGTGCTTTTCAGACAATAATTAAGTAGTTTTATTGTGTTCGACTAACAGATATTTAAGATGCAGTACATTGCCCAGCTCTAAAAATGATTCAAATATGTATTGTCAATATTTTAATATTAATTCCTTTCTGTCCAACTTTATTAAAATATAAGGGCTAGTCACAACAACACCAGATCAAAATGTCACCAATTTTATAAATACCTAATATTGTATATTAATTCAATAAATTAATTGAACCAGAAAAATCTCAGAAAACAAGTTTTATAGCTAACCAGATATTCTGATTCTATTTTTTAAAGAATAAATACACCTCAGACCTTTAAAGTCCCAATCAATCCTTTATCTGCCATATTTTTCTTAATTTAAAACTAACAAAATTTGGTTGGATATAAAATAAAAGCTTTGATCCTTCAGTAAAACTTTATGTGACTTCTCAATAATGTTTGTATTAATTTTTATTGATATTATATTTAGCCTCTTAGATATGGTCATGAAATGGTATGAAATATTGTTATTCATTTGATTTTCTTCAATATAAAGTTATTGTAATTAAGCATACATGACTAAGACAAAACTTTATAATGAAATATAAATAAAATTTTGCATCTTCATATAAATCAAACTTTTAGATTAATAACTAATAGAGATGAATTTAAATACAAAGTAAATTATAATGTATTATCTCAAAAACTACATATTATTTATTTTTTTCTCAATATTCATTTTTGTATTCCAGTTTGTATCTATTTTCATGCTTTACCTGACTATTTTCATGTGATTCCTGGATATAAACCAGATCAATTGATTTCAACTGCCTTTTAATCCAGACAAGTATTATGTATAATGTAATGCTCAAATTTTAATGCCCCTAAATGGGATATTATAATTCAAATTTGTTTTTTCCAAGAATGATTTATTAAAATTATATCCATGATCATAATAAGTCGGTATTATATAGCCATCTATAGGTTAGTTTTCTCATGAAATTGATAATGATTTATTAAAGAATTTAGTATTAGTGACAATAGTTTTTCACTGACAATGACAATTCAGTGACAATTATTTCACATTTTGCTTTTAATTATTAGACAATGAATTTGTGCATTGATTTTTAAACATAAATTGTCCCTAATTAAATAAGTTAATAGATATAATAATCTATTTATTAGTTTAATTATTATTTCTGTAAGCATTATATTTGAACTGCTAAACATAAATTTTAGGTGACCGAATGATACTAAAAATATTTGGAAAGGTTCTAGAGATTGATTGCTTAATATTTACATTAGTCTACATTCCCTAATTAGAAAAAACATTTTCTCAATACTATAAAACCTCTTATTGTTATAAGTTCAAAATATCAAAAATATTCAATTCCTTAAAATTATAATTTATTTAAACCTTTGTTTTAGATTTGCATTTCAAAACCAGCATGGAATTAACTCTACAAAAATTGGATTATTTTCAAGTAAATTTATTTTAATTTTATTGACTTACAAAATATGGCCTGTTTGAAATTTTATTTAACAGCTATAGATTTACTTACTTATTTTGCTCCATCAAATTTGTTGTCCTGTATAAGGGAATTATTTCATTTTTTTGAAAATATTTACTCATGTCTTTTGAAACAATGAACAATCATTAAAATTGCACTAAACTCTATTAACATCAACTACACTTGGATTTCAATCCATTATACAAACATTCAATAAGAATATTATAGTCATATTTTGAATAATTTGTCAAACAATTATGTATTTATTCAGTCACAATTTAAATTTTTTGAAGACATCAGCATTAGGTGATATTGAATATTCCATAGATCATAGGTCATATCATAGAATACAATAATTGATTATTATTCCTGAGAGATATTGATATTATAAATTTCCCATGTTTCTGTTCTAAGTCCATTCAAATTTGATTAATTCATGTGAAGAAGCAGGCATATTTTTCTACTGCATTGCTTATAGGTTGGAATAACCAATAGTAACTGTATGAAACTGTTGCCGGCCTCTCAGAGTGGCACCCAGAAGATTGTTATTGGTGATAAAAGTGGGAAGATACAAATTTTTAGTGTTAAGGGTGCTCAAGGAAAGGTAAATGTTTTACTTAAGAATTGAAGTTTTTAATTTCATAATTTATTTTGTAGGATCTCTCTCAAAAATTTAATTGACTTTACTAATATTTAATAAAATTTATCACATTACAGAAAAATGAATTGATATCATAGATGATTAAATAATTTTTAGTCATTATGGAAAGAAAAACTTGATTCAGCAATTACTGCAATGGAATTGGGTGGTAATCTGGGTAAAACACGGGAGAAGATATTTGTATCTTCAGGGACTGATGTTTTGGGGTATAGTAAAGCTGGGAAAAATTTTCTCAGGTTTGATACAAATCTCACAGAAGAAATTCGGTCTATGTAAGTTAAGACTAATTCTGTATTTAACATAAAATTACATGCATAACAGATGTAATATAAGTTTCCCTGTGTGAGTTGTCAGTTGATGAACGTGTTGGTTAATTTTTGAATCGTTATAAACAAGTCAAAAATTAACCAACACGTTCATCAACTGACAACTCAAACATAGGAAATCATTCAACGAACATCATCAGCTAAAGTTCTATGTCTCCACATAGACAAAAACCTTCCTTTAGAACACACATCAAAAATACCTACAATATTATGTTACAGCAAGCTATATCTCCTCAAACAACTAAAGTATAAAGGCTACAACGCTGAAGAACTACGCTATTTCTACTATTCCAGTCTCCTACCGACAATTACTACAATCATCTAGAGACAATGGCATCCAACTGCTAAAGAATATCCACAACCGGGCTCAAAAGATTATTGGTAATTTAGACATCGGTTCTCTCGACGAACATCTAAGGAAAAACTTTTATCTGTTTTCATTTGTGCCGTTGAGAACGAAGCTCATACCACCAAAAAGACATCACGGAAGAACTCTCAGAAGCAAACCCCAACCGAACTATTTAAAAGGTCCTTCGTCTCTAGAGGATGTACCCTCTAATTTAAATAAATTCATAAACAATATTCTTGCCATTATTTTCTTACTGATCGTGTTTATACCACTATTTGAGTATTACAACTAAAAATTTGTATCTTGAACCGTTCTGTGCTTCATGAAATAAAGGTCTTTATTATTATTATTAAGAAATCAGAGTTTAGCATTTAGAAATATCTTTATACCTACTGTTATCACCAAATATTGAAACACATTTATTTTTTACCAATACTTTGTAATGCATTGTAGAATAGAATGCTAATTATATATTTTAGTCATATCGAGGGTTCTGAGCTGTTTGTTGGTGGGAGCTACACCTATCAACGCTTTTCAAATTTAAAAGATTCAGATTATTTATTGTGTCCCGATGAAATAGTAGACATTCTTTGTTTACCAATGGATAAAGTGCCAGAAGCCACTGTCATTTTGGCTTGCCGTGACCGAGTATTAAGAGTTTTAAAGGTAAATTATTTTCATTCGATTTATCATTTGCAACGATATTTCTGGGGCGTAGATTTGTATATCGATTTAGCAGTGCTAATTGACACAAAATCCTATCTCCACTATCATAAATTGGTGAAGTTCAAATTGTCATAGCGACGAAACTCAATGGCGGGCTTTAATAATTCTTTTACCAAATTAAAGTATATAAGGAGTGCATGTAAAAATTAGAATGATTAATGTGGAAAAAATATTTTTCCATGATAGAACAATATCTTGTGTATTTCCAAATTTTATATCATTTTGTTCAATCTATCTTACTAAGCAAGGAAAAAATTTTGCTAGACAAATATTTTAATTTTTATATTTTTAAAAATGGCTCCTTTTATACTTTAATTTGTTAAAAGAATTATTAAAGTCCGCCATTGAGTTTCGTCGCTATGACATTTGAACTTCACCAATTTGTAATGGTGGAGATGGGATTTTCTGTCAATTAGCTAAATCTGCTAAATCGATATACAAATATCTGGTATCGCGAGTCGTTTCTTTGTGTGTACTTATGATTAAAATAGGAGATTTATATTAGAGAATGTGTTTAGTTGCATCATGAATAGGTAAATAAACATTCGATGTGATGTCGTATTTTGTTGATTGTCTGTTGAAAGTTTTTGGTCATAATGAAATAATATAGTTTTTATTTAAAGCATCTTCAATCAATTTAATAGGATACTGATAAGATTTGAGTTGAGTTGAATCTGAATCTGAATCATGAAATGATTTGCTTGTGAAGTAATTTTCAAACTTAATCAAAGGCACTGATGACTTTTCTTCAGGATGGAAGTCTCATTTATGAAGTGGAACTTCCAGGAATACCATCCGTGATGACTTTGAATTCTAATAATGGAGGTGATTCAGGCGAGGAAGTCATTTATGGCACTTCTGATGGAAAATTTGGTTTGGTTCAGATAGATTCGTAAGTACATACATATTGCTATACATTTTCTTTGACCATTATCTTTATCTTTCCTATATTTCTTTCACGATTGACTGAAATTAAAACTGTTAAGCAAATAATATCGAGATGATCTTTAACAACCCATGAGAAAGTTGAATGTTGACTTCATTTGAATCTTTCAAAAAGACTGTTAAATTCTGTCTATTTGAGTGCGGAATTTTGTATTTTAAGAAGTGTGGCAACCCTGTTATAACTATCGTCTTTAAAACTAATTCAATACGTCCTTACCATCAAAATATACAGGGTGGTCCAGAAAAAACCAAGTCACTCACTTTGGAAGCCCATTGCCACTGCAAATATTGACTGATTCACTTATAATTTGGCATGATGAATATTCAACATGTTATCGCCGTTCGAAAAATTAGTAAAGTCTTAGTTTCTCAAGGTTATTCTTTTCGCTCTCTGAGGAATATTAAGTATG
>JAYJLU010817232.1:0-12283 GCA_036873645.1 Minona dolichovesicula
AACCAGTAGGGGATTCCGTCGTCTCCGGTCGCTGTCTTTTTTTAACGAGGAAATACTTTTGTGAACTTCATGGGTTTCAAAGGCATGCAGCAGTTTAGTATGGTTTGGTCCCTGGTTTGGTTTCACATAATGAGCATCAGTGGAGATTTTACAGTAGTGTTGGTTGAGATCTTCTGCTGTGATATGGACTGTGGATTTGGGTTCTGTTTTTGTTCTACCCGTGATTTTGCGGACCTCGGGCCAGATTTCTTTGCTTGAGACTTTAGGGTTGACATTTTTCAGTTTGGTAGAATTATTTCTTGCAATGAGTTCTCATATTTTCTTTGATATTCTTAATTGTTACCTTTTGAAAATTACCTCTTTTTAATTCTGAGTTTTTCTGCCTAAGGAGCTTCTTGATTACAGGCGTGATAAAAGACGGGTCTTTAGATGTGAGAAATAAAAGTAAAAATCAAATACATAATTTATCTGTTCAAGATTTACTGACTAAAAATTTAATTGAGGTATACCTAACTGGTGACCCTACCTAACTTCACTTATTAATCCGATGGTTTTTAGTTTTATAGTTAACTATGCGTATATCAATTAAATAAAACACTTATCCAATTCAAAATTTATTTACAAGATCATGAATAAATAAAGTCAAATTACAATAATTATATAAATATAAAGCTAAAAAATGTTGGAGTACAATACAATATGTTTAAGTTTTACAAAATATCATGATACTACTACTACTGAATAAGTATAATTATGTGCCAATTAACTAAATATAAATATGTATTTCTATAAATTTCTATGGAAATTGGAAAATTTTCTTAAAAATTGTATTTGAACTCGGACTTTTGGCCGTAGTACGTTCTTAATTAATAATGATATTTTAACAATACGGGCACATACGAATTATGTAAATAAAATACGTATAAAAATAGAAATCAACCAAACTATCAGATTTTCTAAAAATAGTTTCAAGTTGTAAATCGAAATTTTCTATGAATTCGACAAAAACGAACAATAGCACAGAAATAGAACATTTATTCGATATAGAATCGAATCGAATCGTGTAGACCCGGCATAACACAAAATGCTATCAATAATATCCTAACTACTACGAATTTGCATAAAGTAATTAACTCATTTAATATTCAAACATCAATACATAATTAATATACAAATTACATATACAGAAAAACAACTACTTTTTTTGTCAAAAACCAAACAGTAGTGTTGTAGTACATAATTGTGAAAAATTTACATAAAAATTTAATTGAACGATTAAAATGATTCATCAAACCATAGAGTTGACAAATAGCTGCCTACAGAAATCATTTCAGTAGTGCTGAAATACAGAGAAGATCAACCAGAGAGCACTCACTGGAACCGAAAATCGATAATATACGGTTAGACATAAATTATATCTCTAATACATCTGAATTAATTAGACACATTTCACTGACAATATATCTTAAAATATATATATATATATATATGTATATTTATTGGAGCTTGTCTGTGTCCTTATAGACTCGGATACCATTGAACCAATTTTAAGGAAATTCTTCAACAAAACCAACAGTTTTCAATAAACCAGCTTTTTCTGAATTTGCAAATTTTCACTCTCATTTAATGGAAATTCAATCGTTATAGGGCTTTAAGGGCGAGCAAATTTCTATAGAATTTCAAGAGGAATTCATTGTGGATGATTGAATGAATCTGTTAAGTTAACCATCTAATTTTATAGAAATTTAGATACCAGTAATAATACAAGTGATGCTAATAATATAAGAAGTAAATATGTATATAATTATACAAAAATCAAAGATTTATCAATCTGAAAAATTGAATGCAAAAATCAAATCAAATCTCCACATGGTGAAACTAAAAAAATACTTCATCGCACCTACCAAACAGTCATCCATCTTCATTTAAGAATGAATTTTCTCGTGTTTAACTAAATTTCCTCTCGCAGTAAACCGTTTAGCACACAGCTGGCATTGGAATGGTCTGATACCAGAATGTACTCGCTCATGTATAGCTAAATCTCTTCTCGCAGTAAACCGTTTAGCACACAGCTGGCATTGGAATGGTCTGATACCAGAATGTGCTCGCTCATGTCTAACTAAACCTGATCTCCAAGTAAACCGTTTATCGCAATACTTGCATTGAAATGCTTTGATATCTGAATGGATTCGTTCGTGTATGGTTAAATTTCCTTTTAAAGTAAACTTTCTATCGCAATTCTTGCATTGAAATGGCTTAATACCGGAATGAATTCGTTCGTGCATAATTAAATTTCCTCTCTGATAAAAACTTTTATCGCAATTCTTGCATTGAAATGGTTTATCTTTGATATCTGAATGTACTCGCTCGTGTAGAATTAATAGTTCTTTCCGAGTAAACCTTCTAGCACACAGCTGGCATTGAAATGGTTTGATGCCTGAATGTGTTTTCTCATGTCGAAACAAACTACAGCTCCGAGTAAACCTTTTAGAACAATGCTGGCATTGAAATGGTTTGATGCCTGAATGTGTTTGCTCGTGTCTAACTAAATCTCTTCTCGCAGTAAACCTTCTAGCACACAGCTGACATTGAAATGCTTTAATACCAGTGTGTATTAGCTCATGTTGAGTTAAATTTCCTCTCCAATTAAACTTTTTATTGCAAACTTTGCATTCAAAAGAAACTTTGTCACCTTCTGATTCTATTGTAGGTCGATCTTTTATTCTGGATTGATGTCGCATGGCTTTTTTACATCTTTTTCTACTCAATCGCATAGAAAACAATTTATTTTTACTGGAAGGAGATGGAAGTCTGGAAAGACTTTCAGATGAATTTGTCTTCGAATTATTATCCTCTAGGTTCGTAGTGTTCCCATCCTTTTCAGAATTGGCAGAATCTAAAGAATATTAATAAATGTGAGATATAGAAGCGTTTAATATTGAAAATATAATTTTCATTATGTTCTTCTATTATATCGACTACAGCTATTGAAACAAAATCAAATTTTACATTGAGTTTGAACGACTATTTCTGTTTAATATTACCAAATGGGGAATGTAGCACAAGCAAAGGAATTCTGAAATGATTCTAAAACATCAATTTCTTGGGATTTCTTTCTTAAGAACGACTACTCTACACCTAAATGTTGTAGTGTGAATATTTAATGTAGATGTTTATCTTATAAGAATATAGAGGTGTTATGGCCAGTATTAACAATGACTTTGTTGTTATCCTGTTATGCTCTCATCTCAAGCCCTAATCCCATCCTATTACTGAAATAATATAAATTTCAGAAATAAATTCATTGGTGTTTTTAAGATCTATCTGGAGATGGCATGTACGAGTATCATGTCGGCATCTATTGATATATTAAAATACTCGAATCAAACTTTACGAATTAAACAACAATTAAATTTTAGAAAAATCGTAAATTGTTTGATAATTGTTGCATTTATCTCAGTTCACGCTAAAGAAAGATTTAACATTGTCGCTTTTATGAGTTCACGCTTGCAGTATTCTTTCCTATTAAATCTTGTTTCAGCGTAACAATTATCAAACAATTTAGGATTTCTTTAAAATTTAATTCACATCTCGACCAGCCGTGTTAGTTGCTGCGCTTTCATAAAGTTTGATTCGAGCATGTTAATATCAATAGATGCCGACATGTTGACATCTCCAGATAGACCAATGAATTTATTTCTTAAATTGATATGATTTCAGTAATAGAATGGGATTAGGGCTTGAGATGACAGCATTTTAACAGGATAACAACAAAGTCATACTGGTTATAACACCTCTATAATATTCTTATTATCCAAGATATCATCTAATCATATTTTATCACGCTATTAGATAAACATATACATTAAATATTCACACTACAGCATTTAGGTGTAGAGTAGTTGTTCTTAAGACAGTTCGCGATTTTGACGTAGCTGTAAAGTCATGTCGCACTTAAGAAAGAAATCCCAAGAAATTGATGCTTTAGAATAATTTCAGAATTCCTTTGTTGTGTCGCGCTTGTGCAAAGTCGCACTTGTGCTACATTTCCTTACAATTCTATTTAGGCGAGATGGTGATTGGAGTTCTCGATACGAGAGAGCGAGCGATAACGCTGCGTCCTCTTCTGAGAAATAAGGTGGAGCCCGGGAATAAAGGAATGAAAAGAATGATATATAATATTAAACTGAGAAGGAATCATGCAGAGACATGACAATAAATCGAAATAGGGAGAGCTATTTTTGGATTAAGGAATGATATTAAAGAAGGAGGAATACTGTAGAAACATGAGAATTAACGACAAAGCAATATGCATTTTAAAAAATAATTACCTCGATTTCAATAGCCCAATATATTTTCAATAAAAATCTGAAATACAAATTCATCTTTCTTCCTATTTTGAAATCATCCAATATCTCTCTTCTCCTTCATGAACGAATATCGAAGAGTTCAATTAACAGTCTCAATCAAATGAATGCTAAATAATTTCTATATTCTTTATCTACGAGTTTCATTATGCATTGATAAATCTGTTAAATCAATGTTTACATTCAGAAATCATTTCATGTGGAGTGAAGATCTCTGACACTCCTGTCTACCAATTGAATTTCACTTTTACATTTTACTTCTATGACAAAAACACAATGAGTGAACTCACTTTCATTACTGGATGATAGAGAAGATGCTGAAGAAGATCCTTCAATAATAACAGAATGAATCAAATCTGAAATGGAACAATAATTTCACTATGATATTTGAGAGAAATATCAAACTACAAATTGCAGATAGAGAACAACAGAATACAAAGAATTATCCATAGAATCTGGGATAGAGGAAATCACAACAGATATGACCATTTTGAAATATTCGTGGATAAAATTGCATAGAAATTGACAGAGTTAAAATTCAAACAATTTTTAGCGTAACAATTATCAAACAATTTAGGATTTCTTTAAAATTTAATTCACATCTCAACCAGCCATGTTAGTTGCTGCGTTTTTATAAAGTTTGATTCGAACATTTTAATATCAATAGATGCCGACATGTTGACATCTCCAGAACTTTAGATGTGAAATGGCACAAAATTGTGTTTTCAATAGATTTTGAGCTGATTAATATTCCCCTATTAATTTGTTTACAAAATTCTCAAAACCTCTTATATTATCACTAAATATCAATACAACTGCTTTTCTAAGCATTTGAATTACTTAGGGATTTAGAAAATATTTGCTTTTGGGAGCATTATTGTTTTACTAATTCTAAAATGAATTACAAAACTGTAAATATCACCTAATTGCCTAGGAAATTAGTTGAGTAAATTCTTAACCCTCATCTTCTTTCACCAATAGATTTGCAATGTATTAGTCTCTCTCCAATGTCCCATTATTGTTATCTCTCAAATATTTTGATATGATCCTATGATAAATAAAACAAACTATATCAGATGCTGACCTGCCATCTTTTTATCCACGATTGATTCTTCTTCATCTTCTGATGCATTCAACATTACTTTAGACAAAACATTGCCTATCTTCTCATTCATATTCTTATTAAAAAATTCTTCAAAGTAAATCGCATATTTTGTCTTATGAACATCATCAAACCAGAGTTTTGACATCTTTCTGTAGTAGAAAAAAATGAGATAATCAAAATGAAATTGAATTTTATTAAATTCCACTCACATATTTGCATAAATTCATGATCAAATATTTCTTTCATGAAGAATGATTGGATTGTAAACTCAAGCCAGGATTATTGGTCAACTGAACTAGTCAATGTTCAGCTAATGCATGTGCATTTTTAATTGATGTAATTGTTTGAAAATGTAGCAAGTTTAGAAATCAATGAGATAGTCAGGTGAAGCATTGATGGAATATTTCATGATGCTTAAAAATTTGTAATAAAATTCATTAAAAACCCTCCAGGCTGCAGGCACCATATCTATGCAAGTTTAGAATCCTATTATAATGTACCCTTCAGTACCAGAAAAGTCCTTATTTATTAATGGATATTCATATCCTGGTTATAAAGTACCTATACAGAGACAATACATACATTGTATGGATCCACAGATAAATTTACCCTGCTTATAAAATTTCCTTTAAATGCATATTCTGATAGATCTTCCACTTTTGGCTGTTTCATTAAATTCCAGCATAGAAATATCCTGTTTTTATTAAAATATCATGTTATGACTTAACATCGAATGTGTTAATACTCAATGGTTCATGAAAATAAATCTATTCATGGTGTATTTCTGGGGAAAATGTGACATTTAAAATTATTTTGTTTTAAGAATACTTTTAAAATAAATAATTAGGGATTGTAATAATTTTAAAAAACATACCCAATCACCATGATAAATATCAAAATATATACAGATAGCTTAATGTATAAGCATATTATATAATAAGATGGGAAGTGATCCTCTAATTCTATGGAAAAAAAGAACTATCTTGAATATATTCTTATTTTGATTGTGTGAATTACTGTGTGAATTATTGTGGGCAATTACTTGCCAATGGATTACTTGATGCACACTTACTGTCGTGAATTTAATTACTGATTGTTGATTAAATACGCAATATAACTATAACTTTAAATATATGTTTCAGGCTGTGTGCATGATGTCTCTTGCTATATGATGTACAAGTTGACTTATATGTGAGTTGACTCTGATTTGTTCAAACTATACCTTATTTATGCATTTCAAAGGATTACAGGTCATGATGTCACCAGCATATCTCTATTTATGATGGCAATACACTCATGTACCTTATTTACCTAAGTAAAAACACAGATTTTCTGGTGTTGAAGTTTAAAGTTCTTGAAGTTTAAAATCGGAATTATTTAAAATTATTTTGGTAAAACAATTTCAAGATAAATAATTTAATAACTTAATTTTAATTATAATTTAATAATTAAAAGTCTTTGTGATAAAATAAACATTCGCAACAGGATCCATGAGAAGAATCCTAAATAAGAACCCTTAGAAGTATTCTAGTATTTAAGTCAATGTGCTCGAATCGCACCTAACCACCCTGAACCACCAAACGTCTAAATTATTAGGTGATAGGGGCTGTTCTGAAATATGCACACTTTTATAGGCTTTTTCAACACAACATCCCCCCTTGTCGCACCGTCAGAAAAATACACCCCTCCCCTCCAAAATGACGTCACATTTAAAGTCATTTTTATTGCAATATTTTGATGCAAAACGATTGATGAAAGTCTTTTTTACTTTTTACCTGTTCATATAGGTATTGTTTTTTAAAACAAAAATTAGTTTACCCCTTTCACTATATTAATTAATAAAATTTATTAAATTTATAGTTTATCTGTAGTTTACTATTTTTATTTCACTTTTAAAAAACATGCACAAAACATGCACAAAATAGAGGAAAATGTGACGTCATATTTTGTACTACCCTTCCTCCCCTCCCACGTCACATTTTTTACTATTTTCACGAAACCCGCTGCCTCCTTTATAGGCGACGTCATTTCAGAACCCCGTATGTAAAAGAATAATTAGTCTGATTTGATAGAATGAGAAGAATGAGTCTAGCGCAGAAGGCTTTCAGATCTGATTTGGATCGTAGCAGATGATTTGGATCGTAGCCACCCGTGGCAGATGACGTGAATATGTGAATCCCATCACAGCGGCGTGAGTCCGCGCCAACTGAGAAAGAGAGAGCTTTCATTTGCTTTTTCTTGACTGCAAAACGAAATCTACTTCTCCAAATCTATGAATGAAAAAAAGAACTAACATATACATTCTCTATTAAAGATGAACATCTATGGTACCCTTTCTTAATAATGTGATCTAAAAATATAGAGAGTACGTTGCAATAAGCATTTTATTGAAAAGATCAAGTCGCAGAGTTCGCAAAAATTTTCATATACCAGGAACTTTTAGTTCGTCATAACAATTTGCGAACTCCTTGTAAAGCGTCCTTAGAAGATTTAATGGCAAAACAAATAAAATGAAGGTCTTTAAACCCTTATAAATTAAAGTAGTATCTTATAAATGAAAAACTCAAATCAGCTTTCAATACAAAAATGAAGGTCAACATTACAGATGATGGTTGGTAAATAGAATTCTCATTTTTATTAAATGATAACAAAATTGAAGGTCTATATAGTCAAAATGTGTTACTTTAAATTAATCAATTTAATTAAATCTCTTAGCGTATAACTCTGCGGTCTACTTAATTTTGTAAACAACATGGGGGATAAAACTGCCCCGAGTTCACAATTAAAATTGGAATGGATATATGGATATAGAGGATTTCAATGCAGAAATAATGTAAAACTAAATTCAAAGGATGACATGGTATATTTTGTCGCTGCAGTTGGAGTAGTTTATGACACCAAAGAACATAAGCAGAAGTTTTATCTAGGACACAATGATGACATTATCAGGTACTATTTAGTTATAATGAAAAGAATTATCCTAAGTTTAGTTATATTAGGATAATGGGTAAATACATATTCTATTTATTAAATTTGTTAAGAATGAACCATTTGTTTATTTGATATAATACAGAAAGGAATCCAAATTCCATGATATCTGCTGATTTATAATAAAATTATAAATGTGTATTAATAATTCAAATTAAGGCCATATTTTCAGCACATAATTATTAACATATACATTTCCCAATAACTTTGTATCTAAACTATTGAATATCAGATATAAAATCTGATATTAGATACACAAAGATAACAACCTGTTTATACAACAAATCTTTATTTGTGAACACACAAACATTGTAATAGCCATTAGGTACATCACCACTAAAGCAAATGACTAATGAACAAAACTAATGAGTACAACAATAATTCATACTCTAACCTATATTTTTAACAATAAGCATTTTGAACTATATTGAAATTTCTAAATATATTATTTTTTTAAGCCTTATTATTAATATCTACTAGTAGAAATATCTAAAATGTTTAATATATCTGCTTTAAGGACACAATATCATTAATATTGAAATTTATATCTTTTACATTTTTTATAATTTTTTAAGACCACCAAATTTTCCATATTCCTTTTCCCATTCCATTCTTTTTTCCCACTTTCCCATTAAAATATACCCTCTGTACTAAAAGTCTGGTTGCATCAATATAAAAATGACAATGGTATATTTAACTAAACAAATCTATTTTCACCCAAACATAAATAAATTTGTCAACATACTTTTGTTTGGTCCAACACAAAATCTCTTCGGCATAACTGGTTCCATACATCAATGACTGCAGTATGCAAGGTATCACGATTCACAGGTTCCCAGAGCTCTACATGATCTGCAATCAAACAAAAAAGTCCTTGGTCTAAGGGACTGACATCAGGGAATTCATCAGACATTCTGACATTCTGTTTGCAACATTTAGAGAACAGTTTAGTATTCTCCCTAATCTGCAACAGTGTTGTTTCAACACCTATCCATTCAAATTTGCTGCTCAGTCTGATTTTATAATACTGGGTCAGCCACTTCATTGTTGTGATTGTAACTGACCTTATTCTTGATTTCTCCGTATTAATCTCAATGGTCCATTATCTAATTAATAAGTTAATTCTTGGATAATCTTGATTAATATGATATTTCTGGCACAGATCTTGTAATGATTCTTCTCTAACATGTCCTTTATTCTCTGATAACGAAATAAAATGTCAAGCCTGTCTCTTTCGGAAAGTTCACAATTTCCATTTAGTCTATCCATTTTTCCTGCAACTGATTTTTATCAACTATACACATGTATTTTATATGCTAAATCCAATGTGTCGATAATTGCAACCAATCACAAACATATTGATAATCTATTTATAGTAACTATGTAATAATTATTTAAAACTGATGAATGTAAATTTCCACTTCAGAATAATTAATTAAAATCTATGCGACCAGACTTTTAGGACAGAGGGTACTTAATAATTATTTTTTTAAGTTAACTAAAAAACACTAACTGGCATTTATTTTACAATAATTGCAATATCTATTATACCATACATATCTAGTATGTATTCCAAGAATGTAACCTCTATCAATCTCTGAATTTATAAACATATGTAAAAAGTTAACACTCTACCTAACAGTCAGAAACTTCTATTTATATATTAAATATATATTTATATATCTGAATATTATTCATTTCCACTAAATATATTTACATAAAATGAATGTTAAATATGGGACAAATGTATCTTGTTTTATCTAATGTTTTTAAAACACTACATACTTGGATTTCAAATATAAGTATAAGTTAATTTTTAACATCTATTTTAAGTATGGCTCTTCACCCTGAGAGACGCTTGGTTGCCAGTGGTCAGATAGGGAAGAGTCCACAAATCTGTATTTGGGATAGTCACACTCTAGAAACAGTATCCTTATTGTTGAATGGACATACCCAAGGAATATCATCTGTGTCATTCAATCAGAGTGGAACAGTAAGTTTTTAAAAAAAAACGTTTCTATGGAACAGTTTCTATTTTAATTTATATATTAAAAATATTTATGATCTAATGATATTGACATTTTTAGCGTCTGGTTAGTGTAGGAATGGATCAGAATTCTACTTTAAATGTTTGGGATTGGCAGAAAGGAAAAATTCTCAGTACAATTAGAGCTCATTCAGATCGAGTATGAACTATATTCTATAATATCAAAATTCACAAACCATCCCATATTTGAATAGAGTATACAATGTAGAATATTACTATACTATAGTAAGATAAGCTATAAAGTGAACTATCTGAATGTTATCATTTAATTTTTTTAATTTGCCAGGTATTTGATTGTCAATTCCGACCTGGCAGTACAGATGAGCTGGTTACATGCGGTGTGAAACACATCAAATTCTGGACCCTCACTGGTAACACACTCACCACGAGGAAGGGCATTTTTGGTAAGGTTGGGGAAATTCAGACGATGCTATGTTTGGCTTTTGGTGCTGCGGGCATAACCTATGCTGGAACTATTACTGGCAATATCTATGTGTGGAATGGCAACAATTTGGAAAGTGTGGTTAAGGGTGTTCACGTGGTAAGAATTCAATCATGCTGATGATGGCTTTTAAAAGGGCTTTTAAAATCAAACTCAAAATTCAGACTCGAGTCTAAATTATCATTTTTAGTCTCGAAAATCAAATATCAAATATTGCATTTTCTCCTGTTTTAAAATATATTTATCATTGTAATGATTTTTTAAAGAATATTTCTCGTTTTTTATCCGCGTATTCTCCTCATCGAATTCTTGAGTAGAGATTGCTCAAAAGGTGTTCATTTATTCATTGTTTTATTGGTCTTGGAATTTCTCCAATGTCGATTTTATGACAGACCTTGTACATAGATTTGATTCCAAAGATAGTTAAAGTGTATTTATTATCGGCAAAACTATTTTTCTCAGATTAGCAAGGAAATAAATAGTATACGCTTGCAATTCTATGAATAATCTACAAGCATACGCATTTTTAAAATCTTTATTATTGTTGGCATTGGCCAGTATCCATAGTATTTGCATAATAAGACAGAAATACTAATTTCTAACTATGAATTTCCATTAAATTAGAGTGGAGATTTGCACATTCACAAATAATTATTTTGAAAACTATGTAGCTTACTAATTAACTTATTTCCTCTAAATATAGCTAAAATAAGAAATTACTCATACTTAATTTGTTTCAACAGTCTCTTCTGAGTCCTATTTTGTTAATCCTATAGGGTGCAATTCACAGCATGGAGGGTGGTGAAGAAGGCTTTATCACTGGAGGAAAAGATGGAGTCGTACAATTATTTGATTCCACTTTTCATCCCATGGCAAGTATCGATTTGAAAGATACTCCAATTGGTTATCCAGGTAACACGCAACCATCATTACTCTATTTTAAATTTTGTGTATCAATCACAGAGGTCCATTTAAAATAACCACTGACAAAAAACATCCAATTACTCAAGCTATTACTTCGGAGAATATCAATTAATTCCAATCACTCAAACAATTACTTTCAAGAATATCAATTAATTCCAATCACTCAAACAATTACTTCGAATAATATCAATTAATTCCAATCGCTCAAACAATTACTTCAGATAGTATCAATTAATTCTAATTACTCAAACAATTACTTCGGATAATATCAATTAATTCCAATTACTCAAGCTATTACTTCGGATAATATCAATTAATCCAATTACTTAAACAATTACTTCGGAGAATATCAATTAATTCCAATCACTCAAACAATTACTTTCAAGAATATCAATTAATTCCAATCACTC
>JAYJLU010817344.1:0-11184 GCA_036873645.1 Minona dolichovesicula
AGTCAAAATATGGATAAGTGTATAAGTACTTACAGAATAGCGTCAATAAGCATCTAATTCCTTTGAAAAGCATTGATAAGCGCTGAGGAGATATATAGCGCTATGAAAAGCGTCGATAAGAATGGAAAGGTTATAGCATGAAATTTAAAAAATTTTTAAAATTCTTTTTTTTTAATTTTTTTAAATTTTTTTTAAATTTTTAAATTTTTTAAATTTTTTTTTAAATTTTCAAAAGAAAATTTTTTTTACCTGAGGGGGGGAGGTCCACACTAATTCGTTGTTCGCAACTCTGAAAAAAAATTTCCGCGCGCGAGAGGTATGACCTCCCCCCCCCCCGGGGTGGCCTAGAATGCTAGTTCACTATATACTACTGTTATATCCAAAGTCTACGTATTATGGTTGTCAAGCACCAAAATTGCAAGTTGCAATTCTACTATAAAATTTCAAGGTGTTGCTAAACTTTTGAGAGGAACTGTACAATAGAGTTGGCTGCGTCTCATTTCATTTGAGGGAACATTTGAAGCTCTAAAACTGCGGGCAAAATCCGAATACTGAACTGTGATTAGTTGAGAATTTATGACTGACTTCTAATCACGAATGAACTACTCGATTGGGTTTACTTGCCTGCAGACGCCATGGTTCTAATTGTCCTCATTATGATCGGAAATCGATCATCACTCTTTATAGTTACATATCTATATGTTTAAATATCTTTCCGGAAAACTCTGATGTAGATGTTTTTTGGAAATTAATGAACCATATTTTAAAGAAAATACACACGGACAACGAAATTAAATGTTAATAACTACATATTTCTAATGATAACATATTCCGGACTCAGAAATTGTGGTGAAATGTTTATAGGACCGATTTGTAAATTATCACAAATACTTATACTTTTTATTCACAGGACATCAACAAATTGAAATTATAGTATTACATATAACAGTAATACGTTGTCCGCGAAAATACATTTGTTTTCTCAATGGTGATTATTTTATGGAAATGTATAATTTTCATCTTAGACTTGCTGGGAAGATATTTCATTTTTATATAAACCTTTTCACGTTTAATATAGAACAATAGAATATTTTAAAATAAATAGAACAAATTAATATAAAAACATATGTAACGTTTAGGAACACAATTAGGAACAAAGTAAATCGTATTTAATTAGCAAATATAAGTCTGATATTAAGTCTACCATCCGTTCTGGAGCCTTTAGGAGTCACACACACCAAAAATCTCAATTATATAAGATTGTTACAACTTGGATTTTCCATCCTATTTTAGTTAGATTTTATTTATTAGATAGAATTTTGACAAAACGATTGGATAAGGTAACAAAATTAGTGTGAAAAGCTATTACTCTATGAATATGATTGCACAGTCCGTCCCACACGCTGCAGTTAATAAAAGGCAAACTATGTATTTATATTAATTTGTTCAATATTAAACGTGACAAGGTTTAGTCATGTATTCGAATCTCATGAAATCAGACATTTTAAAATTAGCAATGTATGTAAATATTCCCACAGAAATGTCCTCTATAAAAACGTATTTCCATCCAAATCCCATACAGGCTAGGCTGCACATCAAGTCGTAGATAAACTTACATAAATTAAATGAATTGTGCCGATGTTATATTATAGTAGGTATAATTTGATATAATACGACATTTTCGACATTCGAAATTTTATTCCAGAGGTACTTAGCCGGGATTCTGAACACTGCTGCATTAAATTATCAATTTTTATTTTAGCTGATGACTACAAAACTAATTTGTAAGAAATTCCTGCAAATCAAAGAAACGATTTGAAGATAAAATACATATATGTATACTGAAACTCAACCGGAAATTTAACA
This sequence comes from Minona dolichovesicula, assembly GCA_036873645.1. NCBI lineage: Eukaryota > Metazoa > Platyhelminthes > Proseriata > Monocelididae > Minona > Minona dolichovesicula. Next base: position 1,867 of record JAYJLU010817344.1, read on the forward strand.
GAAAAAGAATATATTCGTGACATCACTTGTATTTTCCAAAAACATCACTTATACACCACGATCAGCACGCATTTCATGGTTGATTATATATACCAAAGTACAAATCCTTTGACTAACTAAATTTAATGTATCGCTATTAATCTGTACAAAATGCACTCATGAATTTTTAATGTCCGTAAAACTGCCTTAATAATGTACTTATTTTACAAATTATGAGCGTATGGTATTAAACACGCATGTACAATTACATAGATTACTTTAACACCTAAATATATATTATAATGTTCAGTACTGGAATACACGTTACCGAGGTAATTTACTATTAACAGAGATTTTTGAACTCATTTATAATGGAAAAAAAGCAGTTCTCTGTACATTTGAAGTAAATAGGGCAATAAAAAATACAATCTGGCGAAGTTACTGTAATCTTCAGCTAACAAAAATACCTTTAGTAGAAAATGTTATTTAAATAAAAAAGAATATATCGTAAGTGTAAATACACATGACTTAAAGAAATAAGGATTACAGTTAATATCACATTACATTACATAAAAAACATTACAGTAGAAATAACCAATAATGTATGTAGGTATCAATTTATAAAAAAAATTCATTGCAGTATTGATTATACACTAAGATTTTAGATAACAAAACAAAACATGTGCTTAAAAGGTAATTTGATAAGGTATTAAATAATGAGTACTGCTGCAAAAATCTGAGACCTGATAATAGGTTTGCATATAAATGATTACCGATTAAAAAAGAGAGCATAAAAATCAATTAACAATCAAAATACTTTTAGAAGGTATAGATATCATATACCATACTGATAATGTCAGCCCTTCACAGATATTAGTACGATAAGTTGCTATAAAACATCCATTCATTTACGTAAAAAGAAAGAAGACTGGGCATCCATTTCATACAGTCAAATAAAAATTACATCGGTTAATAATGCTCGTATGAAGAGTCAAAACTCATTCTGATTGAGACTATCAAGTAAGCGATCGAATTATTATCATACAAATGGCCATTAAAGCAGTATATATTCCCCACCACATATCAGACAGGACAGAATGAGACTACTAATAGGGTTTTTACTTGATAATTAAAATTACAATATTACAAACAAGTCACTCGTCCTGAAAAAATAAAATTAGATTACATCGGTACTGAACCATTCCTGGCACTTGTCAACTACTAAGCGATAAGTTAGTTATTCCGCGATACAAAATATGCGAATACAAAGGTGTGGATAACAAAGATGTCAGATTCAAAAATAGGTGTCAAAATATATAATATGTCACGAATTACAGATTGATTACCGCTGGTATAATATCAAAACTATTTGGACAATGACAGAGCAGTTAATTAGCTTATCAATTCACAAAATGATGCCAACGATAATTATAGTTTAATACATTATAATGCGCGACACAAAAAATGTCAAGATATAGTGAAGCAACTAAACTAAACATAAGATAAATAAAAAAAGTGATAAGCAAATATGGTAAATATAACATAGAATGTCCAAATTGGATACGCAATAATGTATCATGACAATATACCAAATCGAAAATTATTCAAGGATAAAAAGCAAACTAAACAATGAACAAAAAAGTAATCCACAAGTATTTAACAAATAATGGGATACATTTAAATTCAATAGCACAGCTAGCAAAGAAGAAAAGCAAGAGTTGTAAATAAACGCTCGACCAATACAAAATACGTAACAAATGTAATTCGTAATTATTATACTTATATAAACAAAAATAAAAGCATGGCTCACTCGTCAAGCAACAATCAAATAATATATTTTATAGTGTAACTAGGTTAATAAATCAAGTGTTGAAACCCGTGAGCCAGTTTTAAAATTGGAGATAATAAATAAAATAGTGATGAAAACAAAATTAAGGACAAAATTCATTAAAAAGCATGCACTCTCGCTTATTATCATAATTAGAATGAAACTTGTAATGTAATATAGAAGTGATATTAAATAATTGATAGTTAAGTAAATATATACACTTAAAAGAAGTAAATTACAAATATGATGGCTATTAGCGCTTATATGGATACAAATTTCCGTGTCCTGTACTTCCTCCAGCTTGACCCAGAGGTGCGTAAGCTAAAACAGAAAATCCACTTAGTACAACCTGTGACCAAATTAACATTCAACTTTAAGCAGAAAAAACGAAATTACACTAACATAGAGCAGCCGCATGTTGACCATTCCATTGCTGGCCTCCTGCTCCTCCACTAGCGGCAGATCCATTTTGAGTCGCTGCCGCGAGGCTCTGTGGATCCCAGCTTCCCCACTGACTTGTGCTAGTAGGCATGGCGGATTGAGGCCAACCACTAGCAGCCCCCTGGTTGACTCCGGCTGCAAGATTAGCCCAGGCATTTGTAGCAGCTTGTTGTGATTGATTCCATTGGCCGTTAGCGGTAGCAGGACTAGCAGCAGCCCATTGGTTCCAACTGCTTTGATCCCAACCACCAGGAGCATTTGTTTGTTGCGTGGCTGCATAAGGCCACATAGTATTCGCATTCCATGAATTGGGTTGTCCCCAGGCTTGCTGCGGCCAACCGCCAGCTTTAAAGAGAAAATTAAGATATCGAACAGGGGTTATGGGATTTTATAGCACTAACATGAATATTTTCTCTAAAAATTCATTACCATTGATTTCCTAACTGGTCAATTTATTTAATTCTTTTTACAGCCGTTTGCGTATATAATTTTATCTTTAAAATCGTCTTCTAGTCCCCAATCTGGTCAATAAAACGCAGGCCAAGGCAGGAAAAACAACAATTAGTTTACTTCCATTTTCTTACTTTAAGTCGGTTGTGGTAAAATTGTCCGGCTGCTTTAGCGTCAGAATCTCTATAGATCGAGCACGAAAGAGCTCATTGATATGAATAATATTGCTGACCATACTGCTGTTTAAGTGTTTTGTTAATGATTTAACTGGTTGTATGGATCAGATCTTTTCGTCTATCAAACAAAAGTTCATAAACTTAAATTCAGCCTTAAATTTACGAAATCGAAAGACCGAAATAAATATGATGCCGATCATATGTAGATCGTGACAACATAAAGCATACGAATTTTTTCATTAAAATGTGGTAAATCACAAGATTATAATAACGCAGCTGTCATGAACAAAAAATATTAACTTAACATTATTTAACATTACTTAACATTATTCGCCTACTTAATGTAAATAAAATACAATATTTTAGTGTACCTTGCATTGGATTCATGGGTTGATTATTTCTACCACGAATACGATTCCCATTCATCATTGGACCTCCTGGATTGCGCATGTCTCGCTTAGGATTTGGTGGTTCCATAGCTTTGATTTCAACCTAAGTTTAGAAAGCATAGATTAATTATTTATAGATGAATAAAAATTTGGCAAACCAAAACTACAATATCATCATAAACATATCTTGAAGCAAACCGTAACTGTACTATAATTCATAAATAAGTCATCAATGGAATTTAATGAGGCCGAAAATATTCTGGGATTCAGGATTTACTGACAAATTAGTATGGAATACATCTGTTTGTGTTTAAAAAAATATCAGTCAATAAAATGCGTAATATGTACTCAAGTTTTCCAAACTGATTTATAATATACGTATAAATAAAGCATTAAAATAATTACGTAAAACATTTCACTTAGTTTTTTAGTACTTATACTAAGACCACCTAAAATAAAATCAGATTTAATAACTGACAAAAAAAGATGAAATAAAGCTAAGGCTCGATGAATCAATGAATTGGGATTTAAATGATCGAATAGCTTCAATCACGTCAATTAGAAATATATTTTCGAAACGAAAGCGTAATTTAATTTTGATTGATAATGAAAGTTGTTTCGAGTAGATAACTTTATAATGAGATTGTTCATTTATCTGAAATAAACGAAATAAAAAGAAACTTCATAGTGTCGGTAGTCAAATTGTAGACTTTAATTTGAACTAAATCATCCGAAAGTCTGAAACCAATAATTAAATTTATAAATACATACATGCTCAGATATGAGTATCAGTATTTTATAACATAGGATGACCATTGTATTCATCACATATTCTCAAACATTATAATATGTTTAACTTCAAACTTTTGGAAGAACCTGTAGTTCACAAAATACATAACTAAAAATTGAGATTAATAGAGCCTTTAGCTTTTTTAAATAATGAATGAAGTAATTTGTGGACCTGTTTTCCATTTAGAGAGACATAATGTAGCTGAATTAGTTTTTGCACGACTTGTTCATCCTCAAATCCAACAAACGCGAATCCTAGAAAGTGCATAAATAGGTATGCCGATGATGGTATTGATTCAATTTCATCAATTAGAGCCGCCATTTGTAAGCAGAGGCAAGAGTAGCAAGTGTTGCATGTTTAATTGACTATATATGTGACTAGTATAACAATTGTTTTTCCAGCAGATTTTCTGAATATTGATTCATTCAAATTCCTAACTTAGTTTTCAGAAAATAGGTCCATCGATCATACGGTAAGAGATGTAATGAAAAGTACCGTATAACATACAGTAATTGATAATACTATATTGATTTACTTTTAATGATTACAATACTAAGTAATCAATGTAATTAGATATACTGCTATCTGTATACAGTATTGGTCAATTAACCAAGTTACGTGTAATTATAATTCATGACACTACTCTTTTATCTGCTTACAAGTATGAGCTAGCTAAAAACTAGAAAAATGCAAAATAATAATTGAAAAGCAATACTTTTATTCGACATGCAAAATATATTAAATAAAAATCGTCAACACATAGTAATAAAAAAAACAAAGGTTTAATTTCAACTTCACGTAATGCAGTAAGAATGAGTTAAGAAAACGAAGAAGCACATGGATAGCACCCTTGTAGGGGATTTCGGGGAGCTAACGAGTTATAACATGATTATAAGTTAAATATATAATTAGAATAGATTCAGGATAAATGGAGATAAACCTTTCCATAATAATTTAGAAGCTAATTTTAGGGTTAGTAGTAAATTAATCGAGTATCGGAAAGCCATACTTGATATTTATTACATTTAAAATAATAGCAGCATGGCAATTGAAAAATCATTGCAGATAGGAATGGAATTATTTTATCAAAATATCCATCTCGAAAATCGTCCAATTTCTGAGTTGATGGCAAATCATAAAATGCCATGCATAATTAGTCAATATCAGCAAAGGGAACGGTGGAACAAGTCAAGTAAGTGGTGCATCCACTTGAAACAAGATATAATGAAGGTATTTTTATATTATTTAAATGAGGAAAAATATGTTTCTATAACAATTAATCTCTGTGAAGCAAAATGTAAAGCATGTATGCCATCATGAGTTTAAAAAACAAGATATTGATACAAATTTATATTATTAAACGCATTAGTAATTAACAAATTGTTTCAGTTCGGCATTCTTGTCAATAATATCGTCGTACAATCCTTTTGAGAAACCACGTTGAAATTATAGAGTTTACAAGTGCCAAAACATCAAATTACGAAATCGTAAAACCTAATTTAACAAAGTTCAACAAGTCACAAAATTCATACCTGTTTAAGAGATACACCCTAAGTAAATAATCGACGATTATGATAAGTTCATTTTTACTTTAAATCATAACTCAAGATAAAATACATACAGTAATAATAATTTATTGGCCGGTTGTGGATTAACACGTGACATATTAGCTTAAGGATTAAAAAGAAATTTAATTTTATGCAAAGTTCATCCTATTCCAAGCAGGATGTCATATGTTCATACAACCCTAAATAATAAGCTAACTGCAACATTGCTAACTAAATAACTTAACACAATAATAAATTGAATTATAGAGAACAATGACTCGAGAATAATATATTTTGTAAATTAGCCTTCAAAATATCTTAATATTCCTTAAAGAGAGCATTATCATAAAACGACTACTAGACGAAAGCAAATGTTACTGTATCCTATATCAGAAAATGTTTCACATGCTATTTTGCTGAATGAGACCTATGCGCTCGTATATATACTTTATGGTTTGAACTAGGATTGTCATCCAAATTGGATTACAATATATAACATTGGACCAATATTATAAAAGAAATTTTAACAATGATAGAAAACAAATATACCTCGATGTCGCTGCTTTGCGGGATCAATCATCAGATTCACATCAGTAACCTACAAGCAAAAAATGCATTAACCAGGAGAAAACACATATTTTAATATTAAGAAACAAACAAACCTATCTTATCTGATATAAAAGATGACTTAAAACAAAAATGTGATGTGAAAATTGGAAGCAGCGAAAAATGTACAGGGTCCAGATTTTAATTAAATGTACTTCGGCAATTGTACAAGAGGAGCAGATAACATTATTTTAAATAATTAGAAAAATTAAAAGGACCCATATGCAATGTAACCTCTGAAAATCATGGAAAAAGCACATGCCTGTTAAGAAAGACACAAGATACATCAACTTTTAAAATATTTGAATACAAACCTCTCCAAATTGTTGAAAAAAGGTTTTGACTGTCTCTTCATTTTGCTCAGGAGCAATGCCTCCAACAAATATCTTTAAACTCCGACGGTTCTGAAAAAGTTGTAGCATAATGAAATGTACCATATGTATATGAATTATTGAAAATAAATGTTAGTAAATGTTAATATTCGAATGTTAATACCTTTCCTTTCATATTTACATTGCACTGCTTGGTGTCAACTTCTTTACCATCAATTATATGAGGTTTAGTTTGAAGCACAGACTCAACAATTGACTCATGTTTAAATTTTACATATCCAAATCCCCTAGACCTATTAGTTCGATTGTCCATCATCACCAGGGCCTCCTCAACTTCACCAAATTTAGAGAAGTAATTACGTAAACTTTCTGAAATTTTATATTTAAAGATATAAATATATTGCACAACTTTGAAATACAAAAGCCCCTCCACAAGAAAAAGTGAACCAATTATTTTGTTTTTTAAGGACTTGTAATGATTAGTTATCTATAAAGAATCTGTATAAAAATAGAAGTATCATTACCATTGGTTGTTGTCTGATCAAGGCCACCAATAAAAAGCTTTCTAAAGAAAACATACAAAAAACTAATAAAGAATTCATTTAAATGAACTATGTTATTATAATGCTAAAAAAGAAAAATTACAATTATATAGTTTAGCATACTGTAAACTAAACTTTGACTGATTAATTTTTTGCATGGAATAAAGGTCATTGCATATTATTATTGGACCAAAAATGATGTTCAAAGGTCTGTGACATACATATCACACAATAATATTGTTAAACTACCATCAATATAATCTAAGACAGTTCCATATTAGAGGTCCACAGCGAGAAAATGATCTCTGAGAACAAAACACAGGTTGAGAAGTAGTAAGAATCTCGAGATTGTAACCTAATTTCTGGTTAGGCATATGACATAGCCATTATAAACATGTTACAAATGCTTCCATAAATTGATCAAAAACTAATTCAGTTTAAGAACACTTTTTAGTTTGGCCATACAGAGTGTATAGTCTTTTTAGAAACAAAATTCCAGGATATATCCAGACATATCCCCACAAAATCCAAGAAATACATATATGCAGGTATCTGAACAGTCACTGAAAAATTTCAGGAAAATTGTATTATACCTATGCAGTCATCATAGCCTTTTAAAAGGGAATGTGTAATTCCATTGACAATTGAAATACATTAGACTTATTTTAGTACCAAATTGTGCAAAATGGTGTACTTGCAGCAAGCTCTTAGCTGAGCTGACTCTGAGCTCTTAAAAAAGTCAGAAAAATCACATCCCTGTAAATAATATCTAAAAATAGTACATTAGAGTATAGTTCACACATGTTGCTATAGTAAATAAATTTACAATACATTCATAAAATATGGGTTAAAATACCATCAAACTGTGTAGTATAATCCCTAATTAAACTGTATTAACAAATTGGGTCAAAAATTGTTTAGAAAGAAAAGGCCAAACAAAAAAGTTTGGATGCTATGATCTTACAACTAACAATGATGAAAATATAATAGGGACATTCCAGCATGAATCAACAAATGGTTTGTGTAACATCGATAACATTTATTTTGTTGATGTAAGCATGCCACCACATAAACGGAGAGCTGCAGCTGTGCAAGCAACAAATACATTATTTGGAGGTGATATACAACTTCCAGAGTCAGATATTGATGATTCGGATGATGGTTCAAATTTATCATATTCAAGTGAAGACATTATTCCAGAAAATAGGCATGCTGTTCATTCTCCAACTGGATTTGTACACACTGATGGGTGCATGGAAGTATGCAGTTGGTACCTCCCCTGCTCCTCATGTGTTTACTGGAGTTCCTGGAGTACAAGTTGACACCAATGGATTCCTGTATACTGATTATATCAAATTGTTTGTAACTGATGAGCTTCTCCAACTGCTTGTTTATCAGACTAACCTTTATGTTCTTCAGCATGCTACTTTCAATGCACATTTCATATATAAATCTGACAGAGGCATGCAGAAATGCAATTTATGGTGCAAGCATTGCATATGCTACTCGATGAAGAGGAACCTAGTGATGAAAGAAATAATCCTGCTCCACTGACTGATGATTAACCCCCCTTGTAATGAATTGTTCATAGCTTATAAATGTGTTCTCCAAAGTAAAGACAGTATGTAAATGTTATTATTTACCAAATTGCTCATTACATTGAACTGTTCCTTTTCTTGAAAAAATTCCTCAGACGCCTTCTGGAAAATCAAATCCTAGCAAAAACTTCCATGTTTGCACTATCTACACTCATACGGGTTGTGCTAGAAGAAAGGATACTACTTTCTATTGTCCGAAGTGTTCATCAAGACCTCCACTCTGTGTAGGAGAATGCCTCAAAAAGTATCACACAGAACAAACTATGTAACATTTTTCATTGTTCATCTCGTTATCATATTATCATCACTGAATAATATGAACTACATATAAAGAAAATTTAATTGGCCGCATATAGTGAACATTCGCATTAAATTTGGGTAACTTTATCCTACATAAAGTATAATATAAATATTTTGCATTATCAATTGTGTATTAGTTAATTGTAGATTATAAAATTCATATCTAAATGTAACACATAACACACATTTCTAAACTGCATTTAATATGCATTAATAATACCTAACTATCCTCCATATTATTATATAGGTTTAATTAGGGACGGGTCAACTCGTTCCTAAGTCAACTCTCACCTATGTAACCTCACACTATGTGAACTTGTACACTAAAAAACTAAAATAA
>JAYJLU010817455.1:0-11182 GCA_036873645.1 Minona dolichovesicula
ACTTCTCTGGTGTTCTAGGTTGGGTCCCGAGGAATAAAGTTGCTAAGATTGATCCTAACCCTAACCCTTTATTTTAAGTTTTTTAGTGTATAAGTTCACCTGTGTGAGGTGACTTAGGTGAGAGTTGACCTGTTCCCTTTATAAATCAAATCTTTTTTCAAAGCCTGTGACTGAGGTGCTAGTTGACGTTGACCTAGGTACAAGTTGACCTGTTCCTTAAACATTAAACTTATTGATAGATATATGAATATAATTTACTATGATATGAAAATATCTCTATTAGAAAAGTATGCTAACTATTAATGGGATATAAATTTACCTAGCAGTTTGCATTTTGCCTAGTGCATTAGCACCCAAAATTTCACATTTGATTTGAGTTAAATAATATGGTAGATTTTACTCTTCAACTATATACATCAATTTAAAAGATTCATATTAGGGTTTAGTATAATACATTACTGACTAATCAAGTAAAAGCTTTGGAAGACAAACCTACATACAAATTATTATTAAAAATGATGTAAAAACAAACCACCAACAAACAAGGATATATTACAGCTTAATTTAAATTAAGAATTGAATTCTCTTAATTTATTAGATCAAACAAAATTATAAAAGAAAATTTAATAATAGATTTCACAATGCTTTCTGCTTAATTATACATATCTTTTTATTGTAAAAATGTTTACAACATTATTTAGGGTTTAACTTCTCTATTAATAACATTGTAAAATGATATTATTGGTAATAAGTAAAAACATAACTATTAGAAACAAATTTTGCATTCATTAGTATTTTAAATAAAGTAAATAGTAACCTAAGTGTAATTTGAATATTCAGGTGAAGATCGTATTGCTATTGAAAAGTTGCGAAAATAATTGACATGTATTTATTCAGGATTATAGTTGAAGATTTATCAATTCATAACTATTAATATTTTTGAATGTGGAAATATAAATCTATTTGCTGATTTTATTGCAATAGCAGAAACTGAAACATTTTTTTTTATTAATTCTATTCCTTTTAGTAAGACAGTCTGTAAACTCATTGTCACTTTAGATGGAATACATTGGAATACTTTAATTTAACAGCTTGTATATGTATTATTATTATAGTTATATGTGAATTTTTAGTTCACACAACTTTAATCAATTTAACCAATAACCCAAATCTATTTCTTAAAAGTTAACTTTGAAATCATAAATGTTTGTGAAAGTGCCATATATTAATTGGGAATTCTATTAATTCTATTGATTTATAATTTCCCTCTAGTATATGGGGGGGGGGGATTTTGGGTCTTTTTGTAAACACAGTTTGACAGAGTCGTATGGTGATCGATCGAGAAATATTGCGTTCAACTACTGAGCAGAACTCTATCTTGTACGCCGTATGGCTCTGTTGAACTGTGTTTATGCAGATCCTTATAAACATTCCCATAGTTAAATCCTAATATTTACATTATTAATGTCATTTTTGACAATAAATATAAAAGAAAATTTAATCTTTACCTAACCACATTATGACTATAATTTGTTATACTATTGCTTTTCAGTTATTAACTTTCATTTATTAATATTATAATAATTATATTTAGCCACTATATATTACATACTATTTATCATCTATGGGTTTTGTCATGCATTCATTGTCCAAGGAATACCAATTGGAAGGCTAGTTGAAGGGAACAGGTCAACTCATACCTAAGTCAACTTGCACTTAAGTCACCTCACACTTGTACACCTAAAAACTAAAATAAACTTACCAGATAAACTTGAATAAAAAATAAAATTGTAACAGAGCATTAAAAACTAAAAACAGTACTTAAACAGGAATACAGTTATTTTTATAGAAGCAACAAACAACAAAAAGATTTATTTAAAATGACAGTTCTAATAGAAATAGAATATAGGGTTTTGCTGCATAAGTGCTTGAACCATCAAGGCAACTTTATTCCTCGGGACCCAACCTAGACCACTAGTGAAGTAAAGACATTAGATACAAAGTTGGCTTAGGTACGAGTTGACCTGAATTCTAGTTGAATAATTTACGAAAGTTATTTTATAATAATTAGCTTTATTATGACATGAGTAGATAATGGGGGATTGTGTGGTCACTGGTATATAAATATCAACAGGTGAACTCTCTCCTGGCAATATACAATCACTTCAATAGTCTAATCTAAAATTTAAATCCAAGTTAAGGGATAGTAAATTATAGAGGAAGAATAACTGCCAATACTACAAAGAAAAATTGTTCCATCTATAGAAAACTTAGGGTATATTTAACATTTGTTTTAACCTATGAAAAACCTAGGTGGAATTTCTAATTATTCACCTGAATTCTTTACATTTATGTAATTCTAAATTTTACCTAAGAAAACCTATATAATTTTTCATATGCAAAGTGCAGGAACCCTGAATTTTCACAATTATGATGAATAAAATTTACTATTTTGTTATTACAAACAAAGAGACCTTATCAAATCATATCATTCACTCAAAGTTTGATGAATATGAAAGTCTATTCTACTAAGCTCTTTCATTTATTCATCATCAGAGCATAAAAGTGAATTTTAGTGATTAAAATTTGAAAGTTTACAATAGCCACAGCTCATTAATAGAACTAAAATGAACTAAAATCATTGTCACATAATCACTCCATAATCACTAAATAATTACACACAAGAAATAATCAATCAAAGTACATGGTCAGAGATACACTCCAGTAAATCATATAATAGAACATAAAATATACAACCTATAAAAACAACACAGATAGCATATGGTGAAATGAAATAAAGATAAAATAAAATAAGATAATAAAGTAAAATAGGATAAAATATAGACCAGAGACCATAACATCATCAAAGAGTTCCCCATGAGCTTCCTCCGGCAAACCCAAACTATAGCAAATTTGATTGTATGCAGGCAATCAAAACTGCTATAGTATTGTATTTCATTTATTAATAGTCACAGCTCATTATATGGAACTAAAATGAACTAAAATCATTGTTATATGATTGACTGAAGTATCTTATGACTGTGACTTTGATTGATTATTTAGTAATGTAACAATGATTTTAGTTCTATGTAATGAGCTGTGAACTTTCAATATACTTTCAAATTTTAATCTTATTCACTTTTATGCTCTGACTATGAATAAATAAAAGTGCTCAGCAGAATAGACTTTTAGATTAAAGAGGTCTTTAATAACTGGTTCAGTTAAAATATGTAATAGATGCCTGCCTAACTGGTTTTTTTTGGATAAAATTATAATAATGTTCATTTTTGCTTCAAATTTTAGAACCTTTTCTAATGTTGAGTAGAATTATCAGTCAATCACTCAAACTTCCTAAATTTCTAAATTCAAGCTGTCCAGCTGCATTTTATTTCACAAGTTACTTTGACAGATTCAAGCATAAGGATACATTTAATCAGATCAAATTGAACTACCATTCTAAATACCATAGATCACACTCTCATGGAAGATATTTTAGAAACATTGCCCCATCTGGTGTGCTGTTGGCTGGAGGCATCATTGCATCAAATGACAAATCAGATGATTCTTATGTTGATGCCAATATTATACGATACATCTCTCCAGTCAGTATTGTGAAAAGGTAAAATATTATTCAATTGTTTTACTATGTTCTTCAATTTACATTATTAGGAATAATACTGTTTAGGTATTTACAGATGCTTAGTTTTGTTTTTAACTTTTCAGTGATACATTTAGTTCATTTTCTCCAGAAAGTACAAGATTGACCAAGCCAACATTCCAAGCGGGTAAATCTATGAGTTTTATTTAATCATTTATTTGTGCAAATGCTACAATATTGATATTTTTAAATAATTGATAAGAAAAAACTTACTTATTTTAGATTCCTTAAAAAGTATTAAATTCTTGATTTCTTTAAAAAAAACAATTTTATTTACTATTAGACTTTTAGTTCTATTTAATAGTTTTCTCATCGGTTTATTTGTTATTATTAATTCAAGTCAGACTAGGTAATAAGCATGAATGAACGAGGGGTGGCCGAGACCCCTCCTTCCCTTACTACTAATGTTACTTATTATACATATCTATATTTCCCCAAGAAATGAAAAGGCTATCATGGGAATAACCATCGATACATTGATTGATTGATTGATTGATTGATGTATTGATGTTTTTTTTTACATTAATGTAAAGAATTAAAAACATTCTAAAAACAACCCAAAAATGCAACCTAACAAGTTAATATATGTATGTACTAGTAGAGATACATTTTAAATATCTATATTTTTTAAAGGAGTTATTATTTGAGAGTATTTTCAATTTCAGAAACACCACAAAATGCCCCAAAAGAAAAGTCTTCAACTAAGAGTAAACTTAAGCATTAAAAAAATATATGAATGTGTCATGCCTGTATGAATACCATTCTGTATTAGTCTATTAGTGATTATGAATTGTTTTTTTCAGACTATCAATCATCAAAAGCATTCACGGAGGGTCCTAAGCAGAATTTATCGTTGGTAGAAGGTATAAGCTTATTAAATTTATAAATTTGCAGCTATCATTTCTAGTTGTCCATCATCAAACTTTTAAACTGATTTTCTAACAAAGTCGAACCTTAAATTCTGAGACCTAATCAAATATCGTTGATTAACCAAGTCGTAATAATTATGAAATCAATTTAGACTCAGTAGTCCTGCAATGTCCCAGAATATCTATATTTGAGCTTATTTGTTTGTTTGTTATAGACTGGATACCGTTGAACCAATTTTAATAAAATTTTCTATAAGTACTCCTTGTGATCCAAGAATGGTTTTAGTCATATTGATAATTCTTCTGCTCCAACATAAAGTGATTTTATTTAATAATGAGTAAGCAATACCGACATTTTCAAACTATTTTTTCTGAATCTACAAATTTCCCCTCTAATTTAATGGAAATTCAATCGTAATAGGACTTTAAGGGTGAGTAAATTTCTATAGAATTTATTAAGGGGAATTCATTGTGAATTCATTGAATGAATCTGTTGAGGTAATTCTATAGAAATTTAGATACCAGTTGCCTGAGATGCTAATAATTATAGGCATTATAAGTAAGTGTCAATTCAAATAGAAAAGAAATTACAAGAGTAAGTCTACATTCATCATTAAATGTTACTTTGTAGAGTTGGAAGAAGATGATGATTTTGAAGATTTTGAAGATGGTGAGTTTAATCAATGCGATAAATGTAATTTGGTTGTTTATGTCACGTGACCGGCGTGTAATGAATGAACCGATGATTTCAGAAGTTCCACCTCTACCCGAATACGTTTCCTCGGTCATACCAGCTGCATTTCCTGACTTTGTTCCTTACATTATCATCGGTGGTGGCACCACAGGTATGGCGGCTGCTCGTGCCATTCGTGCATCAGACCCGACATCGCAAGTCCTCATCATATCTTCTGAGTCAGCCATTACTAATCCGGGATGTCAATCATTGGAGGAATTCTATCCTTACCTAAGGCCGCCGCTGAGTAAAGATTTGTGGCGGCGCAGTGACCAAAGGCAGGTGGAAATGATGGAACCTAAAGGTGACATGAAGAAGCACTCTTGGCTGTATTATGAACCGGACAATTTCTTCCTTAAACCGGAAAAGTGAGTAGCGCGAAATAATTATTAGGATATTGTATTTACTCTGTACTATCGTCATATCAATGTTCTCTTTTTAGTTTACGACAGTATATTTATGGTGGAATTGCATTTTGGAAAGGTAGAAAGGTGACAGGTCTTGATGTATCCAAAAGGGAAGCAATTCTGGATAATGGCCACAAAATTGCTTATAATCAGTGCCTTCTAGCTACTGGCAGTCGACCCAAAAGATTGAATAAGTTTGAAATTTGCAGTTCATCAGGAGCTGATTTGATGAAACAGGGGAAAGTGTCTTATTTCAGATCAATGAATGATTTCAAGTAATAGAATTAATTATTAATAATTATTTCATTTTTTAAATTACGCGTATCTTAAACTACTACTAACAGTAGTCATCATTTATAGATAATTTATTTTAATGAAATGAGGTAATTATGGAATGAATTCTAATTTTTCTTCATTATTATCTCCAGACAGCTGCAGAAAATTGTTCAAACTTACTCAGAAAAAGGTGGCAGGATTGCTATTATTGGTGGAGGATTTCTCGGAACAGAGTTAGCCATGAGTTTAGGAAGAATGGCGAAAAAATCCGATAAGTTGAAAGTACTGCAAGTAAGTTCTATTTGTTTAATTTTCGGGTCGGTTTATTCCATCTCCTGATAATTGCTTCTTCTTCTTCTAGTATGAACGGTGTTGTTTGGTAGGTGATTTATATATATAACTAAATATCTATACGTCTTGTCGTATTTACAATGCTTCAGATTTATCGGGAGCTGGGCAACTATTCACACACCCTGCCTCCCTACTTGGCCGCGCACACCCGAGACTATCTGCACAAGAATGAGGTGACGGTGAGACACATGTCACAGGTCACTGGCATTCACCTCAGCAATAATGGAAAACTCACTCTCAATGTGGCAAAGACGTCTGACAAATCTGAAGTTGATGTGGAAGTCGTGGATCATGTGGTGGTTGCTGTGAGTAGCACGTTAATTCAATATATATTAGATCAATGAGAGGGATCTAATACTCTCTCTATCGCTCTCTATCTCTATCGCTTAATATATATTAGATCAAAATGAGAATGATTTATTCTCTCTATCGCTTTCTGTCTGTCTGTCTCTCTCCTTCTCACTCTCTCTATCGCTTTCTTTCTATCTGTTTGTCTCCTTCTCTCACTCCCTCAATCGCTTTCTGTCTGTTTGTCTCTCTCTCCTTCTCTCACTCTCTCTATCGCGTTCTTTCTATCTGTCTGTCTGTCTCCTTCTCTCACTCTCTATCGCGTTCTTTCTGTCTGTCTATCTCCTTCTCTCACTCTCTCTATCGCTTTCTGTCTGTCTGTCTCTCTCTCATTCTCTCTATCGCGTTCTTTCTGTCTGTCTGTCTCTCTCCTTCTCTCACTGTCTATCGCGTTCTTTCTATCTGTCTGTCTGTCTCCTTCTCTCACTCTCTATCGCGTTCTTTCTATCTGTCTGTCTGTCTCCTTCTCTCACTCTCTCTATCGTTTTCTGTCTGTCCGTCTGTCTCTCCTTCTCTCACTCCCTCTGTCGCGTTCTTTCTATCTGTCTGTCTCCTCTCACTCTCTCTCTATCGCTTTCTGTCTGTCTCTCCTTCTCTTACTCTCTCTCTCTCTCCTTCTCTTTCACTCTTTCTGTCTCTCTCTCTCTCTCCTTCTCTCACTCTTTCTCGTTCTCTCTTCCATCTCTCTCTCTCATTCTTTCTTTCTCCCTCTCTCTTATTCTTTCTTTCTTTTCCCTCTCTCTCTCTCTCTCTGTGTCTTCTTTGTCAGAATCGAGTCATTAAGTAGCTACAGATAATTGTTCCTTAGATAGGCTCATAGATTGTTGAACCAATATTAACTAAATTTTGTATGAGTTTTGTACCACCTAATAATGTTTTCAGAAATTATAGTAAACATTTTCTATTTTACAATTATAGCTGGGAGTGGAAGCTAATACAGACTTTGCGAAAGATGGACATTTGGAAGTTGATCCGATCCTGGGAGGCTATTTAGTCAACTCTGAGCTGGAGGCCCGCTCAGGTGTCTACGTGGCCGGTGATGCTGCGTCTTACTTTGATCCTCTGTTGGGTAGACGACGCGTAGAGCACATCAATCACGCGGAAGAGAGTGGCCAGATTGCTGGTAAGAATATGGCCGCCTCCAATCACGTGAAGTCCGACACGGACAATTCTCGCATCACAAACTGGTCGCGCACCGAGTACACCAATCAGAGCTCATTCTGGTCCACTTTGGGTCCCGATTTGGCATTCGAAGCGGTGGGACTGACTGACGCGCGCAATCTTGTCACGCACGCCTACCTCGCATTTGAGTGTGATGACGTCAATCCCGATGTCACCATCGACTCGGCCAGTGTCTTACCCAATTATGAGTATCCGGGAGTCATTTTCTATTCGGATCCGACTACCAAGAAGATTGTCGGCGTGGTGTTGTGGAATCTGCCGGACGAGCTCTATAGCGATTCTAAATACTTTGCTCCCAGTCGTCTTAATTTAGCGAGAAAGTTATTGGCTGATCAGATTGTAGTAGAATCGGAAGAGCAATTGTCACAACTGGCCAGAGACTTTGACATTTATGAAACTGTCGACGATGAATTCCAAGAATTGAAGAAGAAAATGGAAAGTCGTATTGAAGAAGAAGCCAAAGAACTGGAAAGCAAGCACAATAATCCCGAATCTAATTAATTAATTAGAATATCTGTGTTGTTAGTAAAAAAAGTGTATTTCTTTATAGTGTCAATCCGATATGAATCCATTCCGTAGTGTATGGATGGATTGAGTCTTGTAAACACACTGGAAACATTGCTATTTTTATGTGAATATACCGTAGTTCTGTCACCTCAGCATGTGACAGACTAGTTTTATAAATATAGATTTTTATTTAACTGAATATTATAGCTTCTGATTTTACATTCTTTACATTCATATCGATGATGATTTATCATTCTTGTGTGTGATTAAGGTAGCTAAACTTCAAGAGATGAAATTTACAATATAAATATTACTCAAGTTTTTATTTCTGTTTAATAATATGTTTCCAATTAGTATTACAATTCTCTTTACATACAGATACAATATTTACCTGATTCTTTCTTCTCTGTTAAGTTAATTCTATTGGTCTAACAAATCGAAGAATCTGTTTTAAGTTCTTATGGTTGGTTTTATAAGTATAGAAGTAAACCTTTAATAAAGTAACATATCTAAATCAGGAAACTATCAGATTGTTTCTATGTTCCCTTCATGTTCCTTCAAAATAAATCCCATTGCTTATTTCACAACTGTTCAGATGAGCTGTGCTGGCTATAAAAGAAAAATAATTAAATAAATAAACACATTGGATTGTAATTTCCTTGATTTTAGAACCTGCTTGATTATGCATGAATGGAGTCATCAGGTAAGTAATTCTTTAAAAGTTTCTTATGTATGTATATTTCTCTTAATATATCAGGTAAGTAATTCTTTAAAAGTTTCTTATGTATGTATATTTCTCTTAATATATCGTAAAAGGCAGCCAAGAATTAAATCCTTTTTTGAGCAAAATACAATAAAAAATGGTTTAAATGCATAAAAACGCTATCATGACATTTCAAAAAAATGAAAAGCTATTCGTCTTCTTGGCAAATTCAAACCAGATAAATCACATATCTAAATGAAAGCATGAAAGTGATGGTTTAAATTAAAGTCATGAAAGCTACAGACACTTTATGTAGGTATTTAGGCTTACTAATTGACTGTATTATTTAAAAAGGTCTCTAAAAATGCATGTCCGGCCCTTGAAGGACCTCGAAAAGTTTCTGTAGCTACCCTGATATATTTATTGCATATACCGGATTATTTGTTAGCTTATTTGTATATTAATTCACTGTGCATTGAATCTAGAAACAATCTGACCTTTTTTCGCATGAAATTGAAAGATAGAGCATATTAGATCATTGTTTTTTTAAACAAATATTGAACACGACAGGCCGTGCAAAGATTAAAAATCTGGTTTACCACAAGGGTCAGCTCTCTCTCTCTCTCTCTCTCTCCATACTTGCATTGTCACAGCGTCTAAACCAAGTCTAGACGCAACAGAATACGAGGACGTCGACCTGGTTGTTACCCTTCTAACTCTTCATCTTCGTAATATTGGCATATTAATTTTGTATAAATCAGCCTCTTATTTGACAATTTACAATTATATATGGTAGATGTATTATATTATTTTTCCACTGTTTCAAACAATTCTTCATGTCTTGTCTATAATGTATTTCTTCTTCTAGATGATACTATGATGTCATTATTATCCCTCTCTTCAAATGATGTAAGTATGGAGCAACCCTCCACCTCTAAGATTCCTTCAAACTCTGCAGAAAGTGATAAAGATGAATCTTTAAAAATAAAGGTACTTCTTTTTTTAATATAATTAATACGATAAATATACTACTAATTAGACCTATGAGTAGTATCGTTTAAAATATTTATTAGTGTATGGTTTCGATATTATGGACCCATAAAGTATTGTTTCAACTATTATCAACTATTGTATCAGATCAACAAATGGGTGAGTGTGGCGACTTGGCATTGGTGCGCCAATGATGAAAACTGCGGCATTTGTCGCATGGCCTTTGACGCGTGCTGTCCCGAGTGTAAATTTCCCGGTGATGACTGTGCCCTGGTGTGGGGCCAGTGTCAGCACTGCTATCACATGCACTGCATCATACAGTGGCTCAACAGCCAACAGCAGCAACAGAGCTGTCCCATGTGCAGGCAAGAGTGGAAATTCAAGGAATAATCAACTCAACATCAACTAGAACTTTATTATTTCTAATCTTTGTCTTTTTAAAGCTTTTCATGTATATATATGTATATTGTATTATCTTTTCAGCGTGCTCATCTGAAATTTTCAAAATACTTTAATATTTAATCATAAATTTGTACTACTGCTGGAAATGTTTCATACAAGTAGTATATGTAGTGATTAAATATTGACAATAATTTTTAATTGAAAACCATGAGAATCTGAATGATTTCTATTATTCCGAATATGTATATATCTACATATGTATTTATATTGAGTTTAATGTAATGCTAAACATATCGCTGTGCTTGTAGATGTGCACAGATTGTCTATTATTGTATTCATATTAAATCATTGCTTTGTCATTACATATTCATTTTGCTTGACATTCGAAGGTTAATGAATTTATAGCGAAAAAGTCTGACTTAATTTATTTACATGAACCTATTCTTTAAATGCAACGCCCGCCCGTATTAAACAGAGCTAACAACAACTCTAAATTTACTTAATCATTAATGAATTCAAAATACAGTGGAACTCGGATATTAAAGACGAAATTTAAGGGACTGGATGTATCATCTGGGTATCATCTGATGTATCATCAAGGGACTTGTCATCTATTAATAGAATGAACAAGAATGAACTACTTATTCTCGTCATAAATGAAAAACAGCGGCGCAGTTGTGAACCAGGGCTGCCTAACTCTCCTGCAGCTAACCAAATAATAACAAAAGAATACCTTGACTCAGCGATAAATAAATT